>JABUQX010085530.1:27500-29039 GCA_015478945.1 Trachelipus rathkii
AACGCGCCATCCGTTCCAATTAAAACGCAATTAAATATTTTTTAAAGCAAATTTATATAATTAATAAACCTAACATTAAAAGTTTATATACGTATATTTCATTTTTTAAATTCTTATATTTATCTTTTTTATGTTATTGTATCCTAATTATACTTAACTATGAGTTTGTAATGAAATTATAAATCAAGCCTCTTTGAAAGGAACAGTGTTTCATGAAGTTTTAAAATGATTAAGCTTATATAAGTATATATAGTATATATATATATATATATATATATATATATATATATATATATATAATATATAATATATATTATAATATAAATATATATTATATATATATATTATATAGTATATATATATATATATTATAATATATATATATATATAATTTATACTGAGCGAGGATCGATTATATGTTTTTTTTTATTCCACGTTCTAATAGTGACAATACAGATCACGCAGTAATAGTTTCTGCAAAGTATTGGCTGGATTGGTAGCCATTTTCTTCTGCCCCACGGCAGGGCAAATAAAATTCACATTTTTTTGTAGTACATACACATTTTTCTTATGAATATAAAAATCCTCAATTTCAAAGTTCTTTAAAAATGTTCCTAATATAAAATAAAATTAATTAAAAAAATTGTAAGGTCCGTATTTTCATCTTGTTGTCCCTGTGTTTAATATCTGCGCCCCAGCAAATGTCTAATTTTGGAAGTATTGTATTATGTGCAAAACTTTAAACACGCATTTTGTGATTTAAAAAATGGTTATATATTTTTCACATACCATAACATTATCAATAGATTATTAAGCAACAACTTTTCGCATGGCTAATTGTGTTACGTTAGCAACCCAGAAATCACCACGAGGATGTGGTTTTACATCCTCTAATTCAATTTTATCCATCCCCAACCACCCTTCCGTTGACTGCATGTCAATTTATATACAATAATTTTTCTTAGATTCAAATCTGTATTTTTTTTTTTTTTTTTTTTTTTTTTTTTGGTGTATGAGACGGGAACTAATGAATCCATTCCTCTCCTACTCCACTTACCTATCGGAGGCATCTATTAGTACTGTTAGTAATTTGATAAGTCTTTGGACGGTTTGTGTATAATAAGGAACAAATGAGATCAGTCCATCTGGCTGATCTTTCCGTCTCAAACAAGTTCTTTTTATTCTGACATCAGGAAATTTTATTGTCTTTGTAATGGGGTGTTCGCTCACTCCTGAGTTTCCCAGTCGATACATTTCATATATAGTGTTGACTATTAAGTATATTCAGCTCAGGCATGACGAAAACTCAAATGTTTCATGATGTTGGTTGTTTTATCAATTAATTTTAATATTCCTTCCCATCTCAATTCTTTTTGTGACAGGCATCTTCAATGTAATAATAGCATCAATAATATTTTCTGGGTGAGCAGAGAAACAACTCCCTACAGAAAACTTTATTGGCAAATTGCCTTAAGTTCTTTGAGGCAATGTCTGAGAGGAGAGGTATTTGAAAAAACCAAAGTTTTTTTTTATTTTTCA
>JABUQX010085531.1:2500-10000 GCA_015478945.1 Trachelipus rathkii
AATACGAACCAAAGATTAGGCCACAAGACAGTGCTAGTAATGTATCAAGTAAAGTGAGTAAAGCAAGTGTAGCTAGTTCAAAAGGTGCAATAGCCCAATCTTTGTTACTTGATAGAAAAAAGTAAAATAAAATTACAAGAGCATGAACAATACTTGGCAAAAAAAGGGAACTAGAAAGTTTGGATTTGTACCAACACAGAAGTCATATAAAAAATTTGGAACAAAGTTTAATAAAAATCGAAGAAAAATTAGAAATCCAATTTTCAGTATTAGCGAATTACCTCTGTAAAAACTTGAGATAAAAATGTAATTTAACACAACTCTGAAATATAAGATAGTATAGGTGAAAATATAAATCAGAGTCTAAATTAGTGTAAAAATGTTAAAAACAAAAATTAGAAGCCAGTATTAATAATCCCTCTTCCAACATTGAGCTCTGAAAGTTATTTTAATGGAACAGGAGTCCAACTAAATTTAAAGCATTTATTGGCTAGTTTTTAAAAAACCAATATAGAAGGAAAATGTGAAAATGAAATGAACAAGCTTTCTTATTTAATCAAGTATACAGAAGGTAAAGCAGAAAACATAGTAAGAAGTTGTATGCATTTGGATGAAAAAATAAGTTTATAAAAGGCAGTAGAAAAACTCGAGAAACAGTATGGAAATGAACAAGTTATTGCTAATACATACCTAAAAAAGCTAGAAACTGGAATGGAACTAAGAATGACAGATGTGATGAAGCCTTGGCAGATTTTTCTTTGTATTAGACTCTATCAATAAATGCAATGGATTTATTACTCCATGAATGAAGATTGAATTCTTACTGTGCATTTATAGATAGTTAGAAAAAACTTCCCTACAAGCAGCGTGATAAGTGGAGAAAGTTGATAGTATGTATGAAGAAAATAAAAGCTGAAACTTTCAGTACCATTTACAAAAATTTGTTGAAAAAATACAAGGATCATGAACACACCACTGTTCGGAGAACTTGGCATTGGTACAAAACCAAAACAAACAAAATTACAAGGTGAAAAGGTAAGTCACTTTATACAAAAGAAAATAATAATGAAAATGAAATTAATAATAATAATAATAAATAATAAAAAATGTTAATATAAAACTGGAATAATAATAATAATAATAATAATGAACAAATGAAAAAGGAATTATGGTAGTAGTAAAAGTATTAGTAAAATAATAATAATAAATTCACAGTTTTGCAATTTTTGTAAAAAAGACAATCATAGTATACTTAAATGCAAAAATTCTAGAAAAACAAAGCCAAGATGACAATAACAAAAGTTTCATTAATAGACAAATAAATTATGCTTTAAGTGCCTCAGATCAAATCATTTTATAGTAGTAATTGTAAAAGGCCAGAAAAATGTGAAAAATGTAATAAGCAACATTTAACATTTCTGCATAGAGAAAAAGATAGTGCCAAAGAGCAGGATGGTTCAAACCCCTCACCAGCAGCACTCACTGTGAAATTAGAAGATAAAGATAAGAAAGTAGAGCCAAAAGAATCAGGAAGTAATGAAGAAAAAAACTTTCAGACAAAAGTAAGTAATAAAAAGCTATTTTATCCTGCAGTGCCAGTTAAAATCAAGCTTAAAGGTAAAGATAATCGTATTAAACTACATGGGTTTAGTGAGATACATTTCATCAGTACTGTTCTTAGATTTAAATTTAACTGCCCAAGATAGGTATGTTCATTAGATGAAAACCTCAGAAAGAATATAGATATAACTACTCAGTGTTTGGGCACAATAAGATAAAACATAACATTTAAATAATCTAGAATTTATATATGGAGATGAGGAAATCTGAATACCATAAAATAATATATACTGCAAAGAAAATTGGCCCTTTAAATGGAAGAAAGACCATCTATCAAAATATCAATGGATTGAGAATACTTTGAATCATTCCCTTCAATTTCATAATCAAAAGAATTGTGACTTATTAATAGGAATGAAATCAAATTTAAATTTTAAAAAACCCTATACATAGAAGTAGAGAAGGTCATTATAACTATCCCTTTGCAGTTAAATATTCATTTGGATGGGCTTTACAAGGTCGACCCCTACGATGGTATACCAGCTTTCCCATGAGTTATGATTGTCATAAGACCCAAATAACAACAAGAAGATGATATCTTGCTTAGAAAATATTGCTCAAAGAGAGTTTTCTTGAAAAAAGAATCCTGAGCACAGTTCATGTGTAAAGTGATAAGAAGATTATAAAATGGAAAAATTAAAGTTGAAAACTACATTACCAAAAACAAATTAAGTAAATGTCAAAGTGTTTCACCAATTTAAAAAAGAAAATCAAGCATTTCCTATAACAAAATCAAGCAATTTAGAACAAAAATTGTTACTCATGAAAGTAAATTTTGAAAAAGAAGAATATTTATAGTACAAATTATAGTGAATAAAATAGATGAATGTTAAAACTAAATTTGCAGAAAAGTTGAGAAACATGAGCTATTAACCAATGACAGATTCTATTTAACACACCATAGTGTCTAATTCATCCCCACAAAGAAAAAATTGAGAGTCACATATTAATGCAGCCTCTACAATACGAATTGTATTTGCTTAAAATATAGTGTACTCCACAGGCCCAGACTATATTCCAACTACAAGGCACCTTTAAGGTCAGAAAGAGAAATTATGCTTTCATAGCAGATTATAGAGAAATGTTTTATCAAATACACGGTACTTGACAAAAGATTTAAAGATTATCAGCGTTTTTATTGGATTTCCAGATGCGTAATTTAGATAAAACTCAGAAGCAATATAGAGTTAAAGTTTCATATTTTTGGAGTGTGAGAGCTCACCTTCAATTTCAAATTTAGATTTTGAATGCAAGACTACACATCGTAATTGAAGCAGAAAATTCAGTTAATTTACCAAAGATACCATACCTTAGAAATTTCTATGTTGATGATTGTTTAAAGTCTTGGAAATCAGAAAATGACGGGCTATAGCCAGTTTATTAAAAGAGTTTAAAGAAATTTAAAAATTAGTGGTTTTAATCTGCATCAAGTAGCTAGTAATTCAAGGAAATTTTTAGAAAATGTAGATAAACAAAATATGAGCAAGTTTTAAAGAAAATAAACTTATCTTTAGCATAAATTACCTTTACAAAAAAGTATTAGCTTAAGTGGGACCCTAGATAGAGTTAATGAAAGCTAGAGTTGATATACAAGATAAAGAATTAACAAAAAGAAAGTATACTCAGTTGCATTTTTTCTATATATGATCCACTAGGTTTTATTAGTTCCAGTGCTACTAGTAGCTAAAAAGATATTTCAAAATTTATGAGTAAATAACTGGGATGATGAAATTCCATTAGATATAAAAAAAGGTTATTAAAAATGGCTTCAAATGATGTATAAAGCTCTAAAGATTTTCAAGTTCCTAGCCAACAATCCAAATTGTCTAAATAGTAAAGAAGAATTGCATTATGTTCAGTATGTCACAAAAGCAATATGCTGCGAGTGGCATACTATTAAGATACATTGAGAAAGAAAGATGAAATATATTGTTCAATTGTGTTTATCTAAACAAGGCTTGATAACCATTAAATAAAATTGATCGTTAAACTATACCAAGAATAGAATTGAGTGCAGAAATATTAGCTTTAATATTACATCGAAATTTTAAAAAATGAATTAGATATGCAAAATAAGACAAAGGTACGTTTTTGGATTAGATAGTGTGAAATTGTATTTACAATATATTTAACAATTAATCAAAAAATTCAAAGATTTGTACATAATAGAGTTAATATATTAGATCACAAAACAGATATAAGCCAAGGACATATGTACCAGCAAGCTAAATATCGCAGATATTAGCCAAGAAAGGGATATTGTTAATGCAGTTTTGAACAAATAAACTATTGAGCAGCTGTCCAGAAAATTTTTGTACAAAGACAAAACTAATAATTTAAAGCAAAATTTAAAGAAAATAAATTAGATGATGAAAATGATGAAATTATAAAAAATAAACCTGTAATGTCATCAGACTACAGAGCAATTCAGAGCAGGACAAGATTATAAATTCTGTCTTCAGATGATGAAATTAAAAAACAAATAGTAGCATGATTTTAAAAAGTTAAAGAAAAATTTGCATAGAAACCTGGAATAAAGTGGACAATGACAATCAAGAATTTAGAAATGCAGAAAAAAGCTATTTGAAATATGTACAAATAAAAGAATTTCATGATAGTACAATACAAAATAAAAAAGAAAGAAGCCTATAGCCAAAAAAAGCACATTTTGGCCAAAATTTCCTACCAGTTTTAGATGATAATGAATAATTAAGGTAGGTGAGGATAAAAATCTGACAATGATGTATTCATTAGATTTTACATCCAATTATCTTCGCCGAAATAGTCAGTCATACAATGTTAATACAGTGAGACCCATTACCACTAGAA
Source organism: Trachelipus rathkii (assembly GCA_015478945.1). Classification (NCBI taxonomy): domain Eukaryota; kingdom Metazoa; phylum Arthropoda; class Malacostraca; order Isopoda; family Trachelipodidae; genus Trachelipus; species Trachelipus rathkii. The sequence goes on from JABUQX010085531.1 coordinate 6,950, forward strand.
TTAATGGACATTAGGAAATAAACAAACAGTTTTAAATGCTTTAAGAGAGAATACCTATATCAATTGGAGGCAAGTAGAAGTATTAAGAGATTTTAAAAGATTGCATAATATGTAGGAAGCTCCATACAAGGCCAACTCAGCAGCTGATGGGAGATTTGCCCAAAGATAGATTAAAATGTGATGTACCACCATTTACAAGTATTGGTATAGATGCTTTTGGCCCTTTTCTTGTAGTAAGGGGAAGAGGGAAGGTAAGAGAAAAAAGATATGGATTAATATTCTCATGTTTAAGTAGTAGAGCCATACATTTAGAGATGTTATATTCATTAGATACTGATGCTTTTATTAATGCTCTAAGAAGTTTATTAAGCCGCAGAGCAATGTGAATTGATACGATCAGATATGGATTGAATTTCTTTTAGTAACAAAGCTGACAGAGAATTGAGAGCAACAGTTTAAAAATTGAATAATACGCATAGTATATAATTCTTTGAGCCAAAAAGCAAATACAGTGTGTATCCAACCACCCCATAGTTCTCATAAGGAGTCATTTTGAAAAGGGGACACATAGGAACCTGTAAGAATATACTACAAGCTTCCACTCTTAGACAGCAATAGGTTGACAGATGATAAACTTGAACACTTTTTCTCGTGAGATTAGAAATTCATTATAAAAACAGCCGTATAAACAGAGATTTCAATGATGTTTAGAAAACTTAGAGCTTGTGACACCAATCATCTACAACCCTTAAAACGGCGATATAATTTTCCTCCGATTATTTTCAAGATAAAGATGTTACTTATATAAAAAGATGGAAACAAAGTTCAGTTATTGCTGATTTATTTTGGAAAAGCATGATTCAAAGGAATATGTCCCTTTATATGCAAAAAAGAAGTAATTGTTGCAGAAAAGAATCACACAAGAGGAGATTTGGTTCTTTTTAATAGATTGACTTCAAACCAAGAAATATGTGGAACTTAGGAAAAATAGTAAAAATTTATAAAGATGATTCAAACAGAGTAAGAATTGTAGATGTAAAAATAAATAAAGACAAAAATACTTTAAGTAAAACAGTCTTGAAAAGACCAATCACAAAATTAATCTTGCTGAGAGAAAGTGCAGGTTTATAACAAGAAGCACAACAGGAATTGTAACGCTAAGGAAAACTAGAAATCAACAGAAAACTTAATATTCTTGAGCAAAAAGGGGAATATGTTATATTTTCCCTTAAAATATAAGAAAAAAGGAAACAAAAAAAATATATTAGGATTACAGAAAATTTATTACTAATGTGTACTATGTGAGCATCAACTATGGTTACAAAAAATTACCAAAATATTAGAAGAGTAGAAAAGCAAAAAATGATTGCAAAACAGATAAAATTGATGACAAAAGCAGAATACAAGGTGGGGCAAAATAAGGACTTGCAAATAGAATAAAGGCTAAAGAAAGCCAAATATTAAGAAAAAATAATAAATTAGGAGATACTGCAAGCAAATACAAGCTATTGCAGAAACTCAAACAAGCTACTGAAGCAACAAAACTGACTTTGCCAAATGTAAATTGAGAAAATAAAAGCAAAGTACAGAATTTGAACTTCAATCAACATTAGGAAGAAATTGAAGAAACACTTAGTATCATCTATTCATTCAAGAGCTTATTAATTTCACAAAGAAGAAACTATTGAGGTGGAATTAATAGCAATTGACTAATACTTCAAGCTGAATCCTAAAAGCCAAAAAATCACTTAGTAATTAATAATGAAGCTATAGAAGAGACCTGAGAACAACTAAGAAACTCTATAAAAGCTAAAAATTCATCCAGAAGAAACAAAAAGGGATTTTCAGCTATTAGAGCAATCTTCAAGCAACTTTATTAATAAAGCAACAGTCCTACAATTTGAGTAATATCTAATCCACCCACCCTAGGCTCAGCCATTCTGAAATCCAATACATCAGTAATTAGAAGGTAATAGTTATTTTATAGGTATTAATATAGTTGGTGTGAATGTGGTATTAATATAAATAAGTAACATCTATGAGTTTTCAAACCAAAAGCTAAAAAGGACAAAAATAAATAAAAAGTTTTTATTGAACACTTATTAACAGGAATAACAATTTCTATGCATTTTTATGGATAATTTTGTATAACTATTATGTTTATTTTTTTAGCATTTAGTATTTGTACTTTTATATATTTTTTAGTTTGTTATATTTTTATATTTTAGAAACAGTTCAGTTCCTACTAAGCAAGAAATAAAACATAAATGTTCGAATGGAGTACTTTTCATCACCTGATGATTTAACAACTATATTACTATTATATATATTATATATATATAATATATATAATTTATAATATTATAATATATATATATAATATATATATATATATATATATATATACTATATATATAGTATATACTAACTTGTTTAGGACTTTTCAATGTTTGTGGTATCAATGTTTATATTATTTTATGATCATTTACGTTTACTGTACAAGTACATTTTATCTGAAATTTGGCGCCCACAGGTTTCTTAAATTATGGTAATGTCTTTGAAGTTCAAAGAATTAGAATTAAAAGAAAAAAATGAAAAATTGTTTTCAAACTTTCATTCATGCATTTAAGCCTTTATGTTTGTTAATTTTTTACTTTATTTACAATAAAACTTCAATTAAATGTTAACTCGACAGCAAAAGGTTTTATTTAATTAGAGGAAGATCCAATATTGGAGATTTTGACACCCCATTTTTAGCCCCCGCCTAAAAATGACATGAAGATTCTTAATTTTAGACAATTTTTGATGGGATAAAAAGCAAACTGCATGATTTTTTACTTTCTAAAACCCGTCCATTTTCGGGTGTTTTTCGTGTTCTGTAGTCATTGTTTGTCATTTTCATTTTTTTCATAACCTAATTACTTTTTTGACATTGTTTCAAATCAACTTCCTTCCTTTTTTCTACCTGTTGTTTAAACTTCACAACGTATACATTAGACTGAATCTATTACGCGCAATGCTTATTTTAGTTTTTGATTTTTGGAAAAATTG
>JABUQX010085531.1:17500-48667 GCA_015478945.1 Trachelipus rathkii
TATAATTGTGTATCACGACTTTTGACATAAATGATTCTTAAACAAATATCAAAAGAATATCTAACTAGACGAAAAGTTAGATATCCAGGCAAAAATGGGAGGATATGTGACTATGAATTCTATAACAATTTACTTTAATTGATTACTGAATTTATTTAAAAAATAAAAAAGAAAGGAAAATAAATGTTATCTTGATAAATGACGTTGATGACGTTACTTGTCGTTAGAGAGATAACAATGAAGGCGTCACTCTTAATGATAAATGACGTCTGTGATATTACTTGCAGGAACAGACGACATTTAATATGTCGATTGCAAATTCAAATAACGCTCGGCTATCAGTTATATAAACGATAATTTCCAAATTAAAGTTCACAGTTAGGCCTAAATCTTATATACTATGTATATATATATTACTATATATATACTAATATCACTATAATATTAATATTATATAAATATATATATATATATATATATATATATATATATATATATATATATACTTAAAATTGACTATAATACTTTAATTTACTATTAATAAAAATATCCTCTATCAAAAACCATAATTTTAAACCATATGACAAAAAAAAAATCAAAAAATTTCTTAAATTTAATCACAAACGCAAATTATTTCAATGTTAATTATTAACTTAATTATAATTAACTAATATTAAAGAAATTTGAATGACAGCATTTATTTGTGTGCACCCTCGGATCAGCTGACACGAATGTTTAAAACCAAAGTCAAACACTATGTATACAACGTAGAAAACAATTAAATTTATTACGATGTTTAATAAATATATGAACTCAATAATTTATTATTTAATATTACTTTATATTAAATGATACTCAATATAATCAATAATAATTGTATTATCAACTCTCTTTTAAAGAAATCTCAGTTACAACGAAAAAACAAGTTCTCCGAGATAATGTTATTTTGTGTGCATAGTCATCTGGTCAAATAAGAGCGAAAGCACACATAATTATCAAGCGATATTCGATATAAAATATCTTTCTCGAATTTGTTGTAATATTTAATTAACAATGTAATATTCTATCAATATTCTATATTCTATTAATATTCTATATTTATTTTTAAATCAATTTGAATCACAATCAGTGTTAAAATATGCTATAAGTAATATTTGGCTTTGCGAACTTAGCTTATAAACCAAATGACTCAACGCCAACTGAAGTGACAATGCGATTAAGTCAATGAAATATAATGGCTTGCAAAATTTTTGAGAGTTGGTTTTATTAATGATAATTATTTTAAATACAAATTCTATATATATGACAGTATCGGAGAAATATTATTATTATTATTATTATTATTATTATTATTATTATTATTATTATTATTATATTATTATTAATATCTCCTAAAACAATAAAATCAAAGAGAACGACACACACACAACAGTAGTGGTGTTAGAATGATATGCACACACACACCAAACCACACACACACACACAACGACACACACACACACCCACACACACACACACACACACATATAAATCTAATATTATTATAGGGTACTTCTACATTATAAATATATAGGCGTATAGTCTTAAGCGCTATCAGTACTCCATATCTATCTATAAATAATATTATATATATAATAATATATATAATAGAATATACAGAAATATTTACATGTATGAATATATATATATTATTAAGTACTCTGTATATATGCTTATAACTATACTATAATATATATACTTTAGTATATATTACTACTTACTATATACTCACATCAAACTATTATACAGAATGATATAAAATATAAGTAATGCTGACTAGAGATACATTATAGAGCATATAACTACTGGTATATATATAATTTGGTTTGGTAACGTCAATCATAATTAATATGCTCTTCGGGCATTTTCACTGATGGTAGCTCTGTTGATCAATTTTTATCGGTTTGAGTCAAATTTATTTCTGTACTCTCATAGCAAAAATGGTTTCAATCAGCATCGATACTCACTTATTATAAGGCTATTAGGATAATTGATTTAACTTACTATGGGGTAATGAGACGGCATTATTCTTACGTCTATGGGTCTGATTTATTATACATCTCGTACCAAATTAAAGTTCATCTTATATCGTTTACCTTTATTTTGGAAACGTAATAAATGTCTATATTGACTAAATATTATATAGTCTTACCTATAGTATATAATTCTAAACCAGGATATATAATGTAGAATCACCGCTACAACTTATAGTTATAATATTAGATTAATCGTATAATTTATTCACACTAGATCACAACTAAGTATACTATATATTTTTCCACCAAGTCCTGGCCTGAACACAATCGTTTCTTTTCTGTCCTTCTTTTTACGCCAAGAAAGAGGATGAGTCAGTTAACTAGATCTTCGCCCTTGGCGTGAGTGAGTGGGAGCGAGAGAGAGCAATGTTAGTTTAAGTCATTATGATAAGTAATATTCCAAATTGTTTTTGAAATAAATATTGGTGTTGTGTGTTGGCTTGTGTGGTGTGTATAGGTTGGGTAGCGCTTCGATCGGCAGGCTTGCTTCGGTGTAGCCCACCGCTCTGGTAGTGTGTGTTGTGTGTGAAGATACTGGATGTGAAGAAGGAGTTCGCAACACGCTTTTGTTCCCTCGAACCAAGTGTGGCGGTCTCTCTTGCTAGCAACTCTTTGATTCGTTTCTTTGTCACACAATCCCTTCACTTCTGTCAATGTCCGATCGCACCTGTCCAGAGCTGTGTCTTGGTAGCGGTGTTGTGTGGTTGCTTTCTCGTGTGGTGAGTTTTGTTGCACCCGAACCCCTTTGTGTGGATGGGTGGTTGTGCGCTCTGCTGTTGAGCTGCTATGATTTATTCTCCTTTCCAACGTTACGAGTGTCTTGATGTTTGCATAAGGAGTGTAAAGAGGCGATTATGTTCATAAAACGTTGTTAGCGCTAGTCCGACAACACGTCTTCCAAATGAATGAAGAAAGGGAAGGTTGTCTTAATTTGATTTGCTTAAATATAACCTCTCTCTCTCCTCTCTCTCTCTCTCTCTCTCTCTCGCCTCTCTCTCTCTCTCTCCTCTCTCTCTCTCTCTCTCTCTCTCCTCGGCGCTCTTTCTTTTCTTTTTCTTCCTCCCTCTCCACCTCTCCATCTCTTTCTTCCCTTCTTTCTTTCTCCTACTCTTGCCTCTTCTCCTCTTTTCTCTTACTGTTATCTTTCCTCGCCTCTGCACTTCCCTCTTTTATGTTGCTTTCCTTCCTTCGTATCCTCCCATCTCTGTGTTCTCTCCTTTGCTTCTCTTTCTTTTCCTCTTTTCTATTTAGTACCTCTGCCCATCTTCTCATCGGTCCTCTCTCTTCTCTCCCACCTATGGTCTCATCTCCTCTTTCTTCTCCATTCTCCTTGTCTCCTCCACTCCTCATCCCTCATTCTGTAATCTGCCCTCCTTTAAACCGTCTTCGCGATTCTGCTCTCTCTGCCATCCTAATCTTTACTTGTCTTTGCGTCCTCTCCGCTCCCCCGCACCTCTTTATTCTTCCTGCCTTCTCCCCCACTCTGTATTCTCTCCCCTTTTCTTTCTTTGTCTTCCTTTCTTTCTACCTCTTTATCTTCCTTCTCCTTCTCCCCACTACTCGTCTTCTCTCACTCTTAACTTTCTTTTTCTTCCGTCCCTCTCCGCCTCTTTACTTGCGCGCTCGTCCGGCCCTCCCCTATTCTGTCTCTCTCCTTCTCTTCACTCATTAATCTTCCTCTACACGATCTATACCCTTTTCTTATACCATGGCGCTATTCATGTTATATGCAGTGATCTCCATTGCTGACTTAGTTATTCGACTCTGGTTGCTGTCTGCCAAGGAGGAAAAGATAAAAAACAAGTCTCTTAACCGATTATATAATGCGTGTCAATTTATCCGTACTCTAAACCCCAGTATATTAGTGACACTATGCCCAGGAAATACTTTGCGGCAAACATTTATGGGATATGGCTAGTATCGAATCGGTATGCAAAATTGTATGGGTGGTTAATGTGTATATTTTCGCGCACGTCTTACGAAACATCAGTTGCTATTACTGAGGTATTAGGTATCTTACATAAGGGGCACGGCAAAAAAAAAAATATACAGAGGGTATAAAAATTTAAATGGGTAATAGTATATATATATATATATATATAATATATAATAATTATAATACGTCGACGTATATAGTTATAGCAACATTATCCTTTTACTTACTGTTATACTCATATACTAACTTATTATAGTATAATAATTTCTGTTTAGATATATAGTAGTTATAAATAGTATATATATATACATGACTATATATATACTGAGAGCACGATATAATACATAGTTAGTGCTCTTCATTATGCTCGATGTAGTCTGCTATATATTAACTTATAAAAAACCTATCAATTATAGTGTCTCTGCTCGCAGAAGAAAATCACATTCAAAGGAAATCATAATTATTATTATATATATAATATAGTTGATTATATTATATTAATTAAATTATATTTAGTTTATTATTATCATATTATTATTTCCAATATATTTAAAAATTGATTATATATTACAATGGTTAGGTATTCTGCGTAACAAGGGAGGCCATGGGCCCCCCCCTAGGTTTGAATCTCATGAGAAATTTTCCTTAATTTTTTTTTAAGATCACATGGCTATAATGATATAATTATATTATATATAATATATTATATATAATATATATATATATATATATATATATATATATACTTAATAATATAATATATAATATATATATATATACTAATATTATATAATAATATATTATATACGTAATAAAATAGTAATATAGTACTTGATAGTATTAGTGATTATATTATAATATATATTAATAGTTATAATTATTATTGATCATAACTTATTAGGTCACTTTGAGCACAGTTACTTAGTACCTAGTTTGTATCCTTGATGATGCTGAGTTATATATTTAAGTGGATTCGCTCCCCCTGCAAGTTTGAATACATCTATCCTCAACTGCTCTTTCATTTTGAGATGCAAAATAAAAGAATAAATTATATTATAACATATTTACATATTAGTATTAAATAATTACAGTAACGCCATTTCAGATTAGTTTCCTTGAACATCTGGCGTAATTACAAACAAAACATTTTAAATACTAAATTTTAACATCTATCTGATGTAGTTATCTCTGTTGGCTAGTGGTTAATGATAACGTCGTGCGGATGAGAAGTAGCCTTAGCGAGCTCTTAATAAACCCTCGTGCCAGGATTTTGGGTAACACGCCACTCAATATATCACCTCCAGATAGTCTCCATGTCCATTTCGGTGTTGTGAGATGTTGCACCACATCAAAGAGCATAGTAACGATAAAGAGCTCTATAGAAAATGGAGATCCTTAGAAGTGTATGCATTTTTTTTCAACGCAAGGCATTATAAACTGTGAGGAACTAGAGCGATACATAAATAGCTTTTACAGATATATTTCCCTCACCTTTTAGGAAGAGTAAGTGTCAACAGACAAGCATCTCGAATGAGACCTGTCCCTGGCGAGAGAGTGTGCGAGAATAAGAATGCATCGCGAAGCGAGGAGTAATGAGACCGCGCCACTCCTTTGTCGCTATGTGAAGCAACAGCCGAAATGAATTAGATGCCCGACAGAGTGGAAGCCAAATGGCATATATATTTTATTATGTAGTTCTGACTACTATCTTCACTGAAGGTAACATCGAGAGAGTGAAATGGAGAGAAGGCTCCTATAATTAATACAATGGCCACTAGGATTTGATAAAAGAGTTAGTGCCCCCACTTGTGGCAGGTGACCCAACTACGAACTCTCCATTTAGTGCTTGGTGGTAATGTTGCCACTGCAATAAATTGTCAGACGTGGGTATGGTATTTGAATCCAAATTCAATTGTTATAGAATTACTTCAATTTAGTAGTCTGCTTACCACGAATATGTATACTAGGTGGGTGTCACTAACCCATACTAGCTTGGGGTGTACCAAGGAGAAAATGTCGCTGGATATTTGGAAATTACATAATTTGGGAATCAGTGAGTGTAAAGGTATACGTTTATATAGTCTGACTTTAAGTTAAACGAAACCGAGTTAAGAGAGACATTTAATACCCATTCCAATCTTATACTACTCTCTTAATAGGATTGCTACAGATAAATGAGCGAAAATAACTCACCGTAGGTGGCTACCTCTCTTTATTACTGCCCATCTAGCTTTAGAGCGCAATCTATTTCTCTACTTACGTGCACAATTACTTTGGCTAGCGATATTCTGAAGAATTGTCATGTTGACATAGTGATGCCTGTGGTCGAGTGTGTGTGGGCTTAATATATCTTCTCTCTACATTCATTAAAACTGAGAACATAATGATATTGAATGTCTCACTTAATTGTGTAAGCACTCATTCTTACAAAAATTATATGATATTCAGATCACTGGTATTAATATGCATTAATTTCTCCATAGCAAAGATCACAAATGACATAACTAAGAGAATAACCTATGTTGCAGATTGGCTCCGTGTCACAATCTTAATTTATGTATTTATTAGATTATTTTTATTTTAACAATAAATAAGATAATTATATTAAATATAAATCTAATAAATATTTAAATATTAAGATTATTATTATTAGTATTAATTATTATTCATTGTTAGTTGTCAACTTTGTGAAGCAACTCATGTGCTGAGCTCCTTTATTTAGTAAATATAATTATAAATTATATAAGTTATTAATATTAATTATTATTATTATTATTTAGCATATAATAATTTTGCTATCTCTCATTATTATTATTTTTATTAGCTATTTGATTTAAATTTTTTCTCTATTCATATATATGTTTTGTTATGCTTAATAGTATTATGTATATTATTGTTATTATGATGTCCGCCTATAGATTGAGTGTATTATAACTTCAAGATTTACTCACTTGATCCTAATTTTTCCAATATTGTGCATTCTCAAATATCAGTTGAATAATGGCGTGGTAGAATTGTTGTATTTTTATGGAGTACATTATTGTAAAGCAATATCTCAGGTTTATTATTATTTAAAATGCTATTATATATTCACATCTACATTATATGTATTCAGATCTCGATACTTTGTTATAATTTATTTGATTGAGATCCAGTTATTGTGATAATGTAGGCAGTTTGTTTGCAAAGGTAAGTGTAATTATTAATTCAATTTTAAATATTTATCTCTCTTTTAGCAGCGAATTATGACTCTAAGTGCAGATACATAATATTCTGAGAATCATAGATACAGCTATTATGGATATTGGTTTTGTTTCTCTGTCATTTTCGTTTTGTATAATGGGGAAGTCTCAATATATTTATGTAATCGTGAAGAGAATTTGTTCTAAGGTCTTTACTCCGCATGCTAAAAAACACTTTAAAGCTGAAGAGTAGTGATGAGCCCAGAGCTATATTGTCTACTACACAGGATTTACAATTTAAATATAGTAAGCGAATGGACTTGGGTTGATAGGTGCTCTACCACCATGACTGGCAAAGCGAGAAAATAAAGAGCAGTTCAGAAGATAAGAGATCAGTACCCTAAAGCCAATTTTTTTCATTGTTGTCAATATGGATGCAATTTAATATATTAGATACCTAAAATACTGTTATCCTAGGATAATTTTCGAAAAACACTATTGAGTAATTAGTAAAATAATTATATATTATAGATATTTATTATAATTTTTTCCGTTGTGAAACAAAATTGTTCTCAGCTCAGAAAATTGTAGGAGTCTAAATAAATTATATAATATATATTGTGTATGTCGAAATCACTCGATAAGATGGCCTTAAATTACTGCCATGTTCTAATAAACATAGGTATATCTCTCAAAAAATGAGGCATAAATTTAATCCCCAAACTAAATCGAATCATTAAAAAACTCTTCATTGCATAGAATCCAGGATTGTATGTGTAAACGTAAACAGAGCCACGGTAATCATAAATGACGAAACTGCAGCGTGACATCGATTCCCTTTCAATTACAAGCACCAGGAAGATCCTTCATGTTGGCTCTATTCTTTTTTTAAAGTAAATTTCAGAACGAAAATAGTTATTTGGTAAATTATTTTTGGTAAACCGGCTCATTAATATTTTAGGAAATATTGTCATCCCTTTAAATATATAGTAATATATATAAAATTATATCCTTACTTTATATTTTTGTCACATAGAAAAACTTTTTAATAAATAATATTGTATAATAAATATATATTTATTTGATAATTTAAAAAATATATAGTGATATAATATTAATTCAATCATGTTTCTTCTTTTATATATTATAGAATTAATTTCTCTCTATTAAATAATATCTAAATGAATTATTGACTCTGTCATATTGATTATTTATTTTTATTCATTCATTTTTCCAATGTATATGCGATTAGATTTATACTCATATAGAGTTTATTATTATTCCGATTAGCTCTTCTAGGACATCAAAAAAAACACCTTCTTGCTGAGGATTGCTTCAGGGTTGCCCCATTTTATACTTTATCTTGATTCTCTCATTTTATATTCTCTCATTTCATCTCTTGAGTTTCAAATTTTCGGAATACAATAGAACACATTATAACATCGACCTTTCCTTGCATTTCGCACTCCTTGGTATTTTTAGGAATAGGAAAATGTATAACCAATATTATTCATTGAATTTATTATTACCTCATTATTTAAATAGATTAATATATTGATATAAATTTTATATATGTATAATATTCATTATACATTAATTATGAACTATATTTTATTATTAATTATATCTCTATATTTGACGTGCTATAATGCGATAATTCTCTGGTAATGTTAAAGTTATCTGTTTAATTGCATTCAGATAGGGAATCAAATAGAATGTAGAATATGAGGCTACAGCACATTACTACAAAAATCATTGTACATTTTTTCCAACAGTCACAAGCTATCAAAGTTATTTTCCACTACATCATCAACTATTTGGTGCAATTGAAAGGTCGCTTTAGTACCTACCATGGTTAAAACCGTGGCTAATGTTCAACTATTTCCAACGATAAGATAAAATTGTGCTATTGTTAACTAGGCTATTTCAGCTGGGGCGAAACGTTTTTCAAAATCAATAAATCAATCATACTGATAGAGGATATGACTGATTTTTTAGTGAACACGAAAAAATGAAATATGTAAATTCTATTAACATGTTAAAAATGTTAAATTACTCCCTAGTAACATAAGACAAGTTCCTGATAGATTCGTTTTGTGAAATTAAAAATTTTTTCATTAAATTTGAAAATATTTTTATTAAATTATTTTGATTTTTCTTTTGTATTTAGCACTCTCACACTGTTGCCAACCTTTTTCTAGAGGATAGAATTCGCTATCGATTTTAGATTTATTAATCATTATGATAATTGTAATTAAAAGATGATAGATTAATGATATCTCAGAGTACGTATAGATAATATATATGAGATGTACTTATAAATTCTGATATATGATATTATTATGTTAAATATTGATTATTATAGTTGATATGTTAACTAGTAGTATTAGTAGTATTATTCATTATTATTGTCATTATGGAGCAATATTGGGTATATTTATACGGATTATTTTAAGAATAAATTATTATTATTATTATTATTTATATTATATTATTATATATATATATATATATATATTATATATATATGGCTTATATATTATATATTATATATATATTATAATATTTAAGATTATTTAATTATTTAATTATATCTTAATTATAATATATAAATTTACTCTGCCTATTATTATCTAGCTAATATACAAATAAAGTATCTATTTAGGGTTTCGTAATAATACGAATAATTTATTCCTACCAAATTCAGAAATATTTGTCATCAATTGTTAACTATATAATAATATGTACTGATTAGTTAGTTTATCGTATTATTTATATATAGTATTTTTATTATATCTGAGATATATAATTATAATTAATTAATTATTATATTTTAAGAATGATATTTAATTATATATATATTTATATTATTTTTATATTAATATTATAATTTATAATTCATTTTAAAATTAATTTATTATATTTTCTTATTATTTTAAATATATTCTTTTATGTTGCTTGAAGTTTTCGCTCAAAACAACTAAATATTTTTGCATTATTGAAATGGGATTTTCCGAATTTATATAGTTTTATAAACTTCTGATTAATATGATATATTTATTATTTCATGCCATATATACTCATTATAGAATCAACATAATCTTATATCTATGTAATTAAGTATTATAATATATTAATATATTATAGAAAAAACTATATATATCTCATTATGAATCCAAATAATCTTTCTTGAATATCAGATCCATTCGTCTTTGACTGTATTCTATGGATCTCCACTTCCTATCTCGGTGTGAGGAGTGACAGTGAAGAATTAGTCTCGCAAAAAGGTGTTGGGAAGTAAATGAATTGTGAAGTCTATCCACCGAGTTCTTAAATAACAGTGCTTAGATGGTAGTGGAAAGTGCGGAGACTCTTGGCATTTTAAAACGTGTTTTCACAATTTCTGGCTTAAGTAAAGTTGGTTTTATCAAGTACACTCACTTATGCGCGATCGAGAGCCATTGAATTTATACTGTTAATAACTCGAACAGGACAGAGAGATCCGATTAAGAAATGGTAATATCTCTCTGCAATATTGCCATTAAGATATTAGTTAGTATTAACCCGAAGAGGCTGTCCGCTTTCGGAGAATAGGGAATTTAGATAACTTAATGATTATTGAGTAAATTCACTGAGCCTCTCTAATTCATGGTCACTTCTTTCTACTTAGGTCAAGTAAATACGAAATATGGTTCTTCCGACGGTTCAGCTGAAGAGCTTCGAGCTCTCTGGCAGCATCAGAGACGAGTTCTAGACTAAATTTACAATTGATATGAAGCCCAAAATAAAAATTGGTTAATTTTAAATATAGTAAAAAATTAAATTGAAGAGCATTATGTCAATCAAATTTCACTGAGCTCATATATAATCAATGATGTTACTTTAATCTTAAACATGTAATGATTATATGAGCTCATTCTTCAAATACACTAGTGAGAATATATAAGTAATAGCTATACACTGAACAATATCCAATGTGAAGAAGTTTCGTACCATGCTATTTGTCTAGTGAATATAACCAAAGGATAGTCTATTTTGAGACAATTGTCTCTCTGTGGCTTACATAAAAAAAGATAAAGATTTGTACATAATTGGAATAGAGATGAGGAGAAAAGGCTGAGACTGAAGTCCCGAGACGAGGAAAAAGAGAGCAATAAATCTCCTAGTTGCTAAGTAACCTATGTCGTACAACAGAGATTTTTGTTTTACGACCGGTTTTGAATGGAGTTTCTTGTATTTGGTGGAGGGAGATCGCCATGAATGCAAAGCATTAAAGTTTGTGAGTTTCACGGCCCGCTATATGTACGTGCCCGTAAGGCACCAGAATGCCTTTCAATTTGGAAATGGGAGCTGATAGCAGTTAGTATTTGAATAATTTTTGTTTATAGCTTGAGTGTTTAAGCATAATTTCTCTCAATGAAAAGTTGAGTAAAGCTATCTATTGCGGAGCCGAGCCTCCGTCCCAACATGGATCCAAACGGAAACGAGAGAATTTCGTTCTCCCGTTTGACAGGAAAAGTGTTCATCTTTTTAAAAGGGTGTAAGCCTGCGATCCTTAAAGTTACGAAAGTCTGATCTCAGACTTTGTCAAGAGAGTAGCTGGTGGGTTATTTTGGGAGATTTTCACAATAGGTTGAGTGAAGAGTTAAGATCTGAGATTTTGGGGTCCCCTTTCATGCCGCCAACAGATCAGAAAGCTTGTGGCGTTTGCGGGGTTTGCCTTTAAATGTGCCTAAATCCATTCACCTCCCTCTCGAGAAGAAGAACAGAAAGGAAAGTATTCAGAAAGAAGATGGGGTAGTCACAATTAAGCTCTAAAATTGGGAATTAATAATGTCATCTCATTCTCTACCCAGCATGAATCCTGTATAGAGTGCTGCAGAAGCTAGGAAATTCGAAGAAGAGCTATAGAAGATTCAAAGAGGTGGGAATTATCCTGCAAGCTATCAGAGATTGCTGTTGGGTTGTTCGACAGTTTGGTTGCCTTGGGTAGATCTATTATGGTCAATGCTTTTGTCTCGCCGGGAATAGATTTATTGGCGAAGTCTCTTCTGAGCTGCATCTTTTTATATCTGGGGTCGAGATTTTCAAAATGTTTTATGTTAGGCAAGTAATCTTTGCTTGGTGCTTAATTTTTTGTAAATCTGTTTAGGGACATTTCTTTTCTGGAGTTGGTGAGTTGAGGTGGGAGACGAGATTAGGGACAAAGACGCAGGTCTCTTATGTCAGGTTGGCGAGCTCATGGGGATGGTTTGGGCAGAGTTTCTTGGCAGGAAATGCTTCTCCAAGCTATTGGAGGATTGAGACATACTTTGTTTAAAGTTCGAGCTGATTTGGCATCTGAAAGCTGTAGAACTCCATTTTTTCTCAAGGGTATGGCTATTGAAGTCGCAGTGTGTTGAGGGATGATACTCTCAAGATCCATTTAGAATAATGATAGCCTTGTTATTTCTTTTTTACGATATTTGAGATAGTTTCTGACAATAAAGAACAGCTCAGGCTAAACAGATTACTCTAGTAAACTCTTGAGTTTTAGACCTTTGGAAGATTTTTGGCTGGAAGAGTTCTACTGAATGTGTGAGTAATGTGCTGCCCGGATTAGTAGTTACGACAAGTAGGATGCAGAGCCGAACTTTGATCCCTCCCTCAGATCTCCGTAGTATGTAACCCCTAGTGCATATTTTGAGTTGGTGTGATATTGGCATCTCATCCTCTACCTTAATTTGATTTCAACGTGTCAGTATACTCTCTATAGCGTGTTAAAGCGAGTATTTAGGAAAGTAATCCGCCACGTGTGTTGGAGGGTAGTCCGGCGCGACATGTGTCTTTACTGTGGCCGTCGAGAGGTTCATTTCACAGGAATGCGAATTTCTTCTCCATAGACGCGCATATATCCGCAGCTACAACTACAAATATAATTTTGGGGGATGACCAAACTTGAATAGTGCATTTTAATGAAAGAAAACGAGGCTGAGAGTGGTCCGTGTGGGGATAGGACTTAAAACGATATACGAAACTGTACCTATCATACTTTGAGATAATTATCTGTGTTAACCCTCCTAAGTGCCGTGTTTTATTGCAAACTTCTGTAGTTGAAGCCTTTATGTTAGTTGAGAAATTTTTTTGTTATTGATATTATTATGATTATCTATTATTATTTTGTGATGTATTATTGGATTATTTAATTAAGTTTTATTTAATAAGTTAGTAATCAATATATTATATTTTATATGTGATGTATTAGTTATGTCTCCTGTGTAGAGTTATCCCATGTAAACAATGATTGGTATTTACATCATAATTTCTATTATTTAAAATAGAGGTTTTTTTATTATTATCAAATGTATCTTTCTGCTATAGATTGCCTTATAAACCTTGAAATGGCAAATTATATAAGCCAATCAATTTTCATTTCGTGTTCTATTCTGATTTTCATTATAAGTATTAGTAATAGTGGCCTTGATGTTCTCTGTATTTCATCGGAGTGGCGAAATAAGACAGGATTGTTTACTCTAAGAGAAGTTTAAGGATTATTTGAAATCAATGATAGTATCAACTTTTTTACGATTTAATTGCCAGTTACCTTGAACGAGAAGTGACCCATTCCTCATTAATGTGAATGGAGTGTGGGGGCTTGCAACTCCTTGAAACTTTTTTTCAAGTGGCTATTCGTAAAATATGTGATATAGGTCTCCTTCCGGTAGTATCTATTGATTTAAGTTTTATATTCAGAGCTTATTAGGATTATTGAATGAGTGAAGGTGGCTGTGTAGTTAACTATTTTACGTCCAATATTAATAGTATTTAAAATTATATAGCTCGGATTGTTAATTTTAAAAATTTGTATATTAGTAATTATTATTATTCTTATTATTTTTTATTATTTATTTATATGAATAGTTCTATGTGATTATTATTATTATTAGTATTGGATTATGGTTTTTCGTCTGGATTTAATTCAGATCAGATTATGGATTAGGTTTTTTATCTGGATTTGATTCAATTAATTATTAATTACAATATTATTTTTTATTGTGGTAGGACTCCAGACTAATGGACATGGTCAAGGCGGGTCAAACCCCCTTCGTGATGGTCGTTATCCTCTCCCGGTGACCCTTTTTTTTACGTCTGCCGTGTTATGTATTTTTGTGGTTGTCTATTATTGAGCAACCCTCATAGGGGTAATTTTATAAACTTAGTATCTGAGGTTAAGTCCAAGTGTGGATGTTTCTTAACACTTTGAAGGCAGGCGACTTGTTATGAGCTTTTATAAACTGCCGTTCAGTGACAAAACGAGTCTCCGTCCGAGGCCGAGGTTGGCAGGAGTGAGATACACGTATTATACCGGGGAAAGCAGAAAGCACTATCTATTAAATCTATTTCTCAGGCCAAAACATATTGGTTCGCTTAGGGCTCACGAGATCATCAATGTGATTTACATCTAGTACGGATATATACGCATTAATTGTTCCCGTTCAGTTCCGAATCCGCGGGTGCCTGAGGAAGTATCGTTGATGAATTATCGGAGTATATTCTATCCGTTTCCATTTTAATAATTATTTCCATTTTTAATTTCCGAGAGGGGATCGAATGTAGTTGACAATGACATATTTTTTCTCATTATAATTTAAGACTAAATATCCAATACTTAGATATTCGAAAAGATGGCGAGACCCTGGTTATTACCAACACCTCTAATGCCACGTCAATAGTGGTGTATGGTTGTCAATACAATATAAGGTTTGTGCCCCGGGGACCGCTCTAAGCGGCGGGAGTCTCTTATTATAGATGTTCCCGAGGGGGTCAGGAAAAAAAGACCCAAAACCCTGTGCTTAGGTCTTGTCCGCACCGAATGCACGAACGGGATGATGCAGGTTCACACCACTTCAGCACAGATTGACGCCACGTCCCCTCCCATTAAGGAAGGGTTGTCATCGGCCGTTCATCTTTGGCCGTTCATGCTGATAACAATAATAGATAAATAGTCGAGATAACCTAATCTTCTAAGTGTTGGAGGTAATATTTGGATGTAAAACAGAAAATTTAGAGTATGGAAAAACTGCAGGGGAAAGACAAATGAGACTAAAAGATGACTACAGAAATAGGATTATCTGTTGACAAACGCCAAAATGCACATTCTAGTTGCTGGGGCCGGAAGGATGCACGAAGTCCACCTAGTTATTTGCTGGCTGCTAGGCAAGTTCTCTCTCTATTTGACCCTGTATGAATCGAGAATGAAAGCGTAGACGCTAAGCTCAGATCGAGATTCAACTACGAAACATCCTGAATTTTTCTCTATGGCGTTGCTTCTCTCTCCAAAAATTCGAATATCCTCACAAAGCACGGAGAAAGTGTAATTGGGTTATTTATATTGAGTGCTTTTGTTAAAGATAAGAAGTCAAATCGTGCAAGAAATGATAACCTACGCTTGATTACAATATATATTATATATATATAAATATTATATAAAAGGAAGAATGATTAAGAGATAATATAAATAATAAGATATAATATAAGTTTCACACATACAAACAGATATAAAGTAAGTATACAGTAGATATATAGAATAAAATAACACATTATAGGATAGTATGATATATATATAACTATTATATATACATAAAATAATAATTATGGAAAGATTGAGATCCCAATATTTATAATGGTTGCAAGAGAAAAAAACTCTTTTAAATCTTCTGTAGTAAGATTGATATAATAGAGAGATATAAATATGATGATATATATGTTTATGTTCCAGGATCTCATGTTGATAAAAAGACCTTGAGTACTCCGCCAAAAATAATGAGAAGCCCAATGAGGCAATATACCCAGTTATTTTATTGATATATTTATATATATATAATAGTATATATTAATATATATATATATATATATATATATATATATATATATAATATAATAATATATTAGATATATAATATATATATTATATATATATATATTTTTTTTCTTTTTTATACATGAGTTTACCACCACTCTACTGGCATAAATTCGCCCATTTGGCAAATACGCGATAGGGGGCGCTCAAAATAAAAAATATAATAATAACAAACATACAATAAATAAAAAAAACATTACCAATAAAGAAAACACGACATTAAAAAAATGGAAAAGTTAACCGCACGTCCTGTTCCCTTTATTGCCTATATACCCCTCATAAGTCCCTTCAGGTTGGAGCTGCAGCATCCGCTCATATTAATAGTAGATTTATATATAATTAAAGGATAATAGTTTTAGAATTATGTAGCATGGAGTATATGAGAAAAATATAAAAAGAATAATGGCAAGGGGAAGAGGGTCCACCACTCTAAACAATGAGTAGTTTGGAACATGGGAAAGAGAGGGCGCAACATAAAAGGTACCAATTCATACTGAGACCGGTGATCCTCTTGTGTTTATGTTGCTCCAATATGTTCACGAGCCAATTTTATTCCATTCGAACACCCAGATAACAACGACAGTTACCTCTTGTTTAATTTATCAAAGTATGGGTCGACCTGCTTGAAAACAAAGTGGGGAGGAATGCGGAGAGGTTCAATGTTCACTCGACACCTGCCATTTGTAATAACCTTATAGAAATAAGAGACTATCTGAAGGCGCCGGACGGTCACGACGCAGAGGAAAGAGCAAGACGGTCAGAAATAGGTTTTATTGATAATAATACTCAAAATATAATTAAAGAACAAAAACCTTTAAAACAACATTTAAAGTAATAAAATAACATATGAAGAAATAGATAGCATGAAATATAACCTAATACTTTAAAGCTCTATATGAAAGTCATAAAAGTTTTTACAAAATTTAAAATAAATTAAAAATATGTTATTATGTAAATGTATTATTGCATTATTATTAGGCAGCTCTCCACTGGATATAATGTAATATAAATATATATGAAATAATAGTATAAAATTAAATTTGTTTTAGAATTTTGTTTGAATTACATTTTAATGCAAGCTAGACCCCAATTAGAGAGTGACAGAGATATAGTCAATCTAGTCGAACAAAAAGTATTATGTTCGACCTGAAAAATGAGCTGTCGAACAATGTAATGGAACTTTTTTAAAAAAATGTGCTCGGAATTACAATTTGGGACAATATTAAATTATGATTATGTAATATATCGATTATGAGAATATGAATTACTTAATCCGTGAACTATATTCATAATTGACATGACGTAAAAAAAAGTTGTAATTCTGGTGTGACGTGTGTTTTATTAACTTAAAAGAAATACCCTAATGGGGTAACCGCAGAAGGAGAAAATGTCAGTAGTCGGGGTCCCTCTCGCTTCCGATAGCACGAATTTGCAGTTTTTTTCTTATCTTAATAGAATCAGCAAATTCATTTTCCTTCTTTTCCGTTTTATCTTCCTCTTAATATAATAATAACATGACTTTTTTATAATTAAAAGTTATTATAGAGCATATATATTATATATAAGTATAGTATATATATAATTACTATATATATATATAAAATATATATAATATATGATATTATATATATATATATATATATATATAAGTAATATAATATTATAAGTGTTGAAAGAGTGTTGGAGAGAGGATTGAGAGAGATCATAGAACAACAGGAGAGGAACAGCATGGATACACGAAGGGTAGGGAGTAAGAGCGGACCTTCATGTTCGGCCCTGATGACAGATTGGAGAATGAATAGTTACGAGATACAACAGGAGATCTATATGTAGTGTTGATGGCATTTAAGGAAAGCCTTTGACCACCCCGCGATACCTAGGAGTGGATTATGGAAGGGTATAGAAGAGAATTAGGGAGTGTGGAGAGGGATTATGGATTGCACTGAAGAGTATGTACTTACGCAGTAGCAAAGTCTCAATGTAAACATGGAGAACACGGTATAAAAATGTAAATAATGCTTGAATTGTGTGAGTGATGAAAACAAAGGGAAGCGATTGTCACTCTTACTATTAGCGATATATCGATAAAGTCCATTGGAGGAGAGGGGGAATTGGAGGATACATTCATGGCATATGCGGATGATTTTGACGGTGTGGAGTGAAAGTAAGAGAAGGAATGGAGAGAAATTACGAATGTTTCGAGGAACAAAAATTGGAGTCAATGGACTACAAATGAACATTGAGAAAACACAAGTGATGATGTGAGCAGAGAGGGGGAGGAGGGCTGGGAGATCCTGGTGAATGGAGAGACCTTGAGTTAAGAGTTAGAGAGAAGTTTAAATACCTTGGAGCTGGAACGTATATCAAGAGTCAGTTCAATGTAGCATGTGGCTCCGTGCCTACGATCGGCATAGGCCGTCATGCAGATAATTACACGTTTATGATAACGAAGTTTGGGGAACAGACGGCCAAGAGCTGTGTATCCTTGATGACAAGACCAACTATATTTGGGTTACGTTATGGGAAGTTAAAAGGAACTTTAGATGTTTTAAGGGAATGGTCCTCGTGAAATAACCCCTCGCTCTTGAGTAATACTTGGCTTCTTTAGGATTTTATATTGTCGCTATAACTTTGCAGGATACCTAGTGTACTACGGACTACCAAAAGGTATGAAGGTAGTGTAGTGCAGACAACGGAGATGAATAAGACTCTTTGGATGGAAATTAGAAGGATGGACAGTTACCGAATGAAAGAATTTACGAAACAAAGATTTGTTCCACCTCTGGTGAAGAGGATAGTTATGGCAAGAATCAGATGTGGGGACATTTGGAAAAGGATGCAAGCGAGGCAGGCTGGCGAAGACGATGACTATGGGGAGTGACTCCGGATGAACGAAGACTAAAGGAAGACAACGGGAAGAGATGCAGGAAGTCAGTGCGAGACTTCTGTTTGATGAGATATGAGTCTGCCTACGGTGGAGGAAATACAAGAGGGAAGACTGTGGGAAGACAGCCGAGTGGAAGACGCATGCAGAGTTTGCTTGAAACCAAATCCTGGTTTTCTACAAGACCAGGACCTTCCTGGGGAAGGACAGTAAGGTTGGTGTGGCCTCGATAATATATATATATATAGGTATATATAGGAATATACGTTATCACTCTAGATATAGTAATCGTTACTAGTTATAGCCTCTAGCTAATACTTATATTACCCGATGTATTAGTGATATTTTATATATATGATATATATATTATATATACCGTCATATATATATATATGGGTGGTAAGATGGTTGATACGTATAAGTGTTTTGCTCGGTGAGAATAAAACTGTCAAGGCCAACATGAACCTTCATAATAGTTTGAAATGTCTCTTGCCCAGTAGACCCCAGTTATAGCTAGGCTGTAGGGGGGTCGCTGCAGCATTTTGAAACGTGTGGGTTGGTTCTTGAAAAGTGTTTGTTCCTTACACGGTCGACCTCCGCAATTCATGATGTGTGTTGGAAAACAGTGTCCGAGCGTGCGTTTGCGCGTCGAGGCTACTTCTCGAACGGATGTTCTGTGATCGCATTCCGTAATCTCTTCAATCTAGACCCGTTGGGCCCTGTCCTGGACAGGAAATCGATTGTAACATGGGTCACTACCATCAGGCAAACCGCGAGTGCGACAAGACGAAGGACTGGGGTCCCTCGGCCCATCAGATCCCCTGAGAACATTGAGCCAGTGAGAGCGTCAGTCTTGCAATCCCCACGGCGTTCTGCGCGAAAACATGCGTCTGCCTCACGATGGGCAAACATACGCATTCTTCACGATGACCTTCGTTACCATCCGCACAAGTTGGCAATTGTACAGGAACTCTCCGAACGCGGCTTCATTTTCAGGAGGAACGCAAGTGAAGCGCTTCTCGTAAACATTCCTGAGGACGCCATTGTATTTTTCAGTGATGAAGCCCATTTCCACTTGAATGTATCAGTCAACAAACAGAACATGCGCTACTGGGCTGATACCAATCCCCGAGAATTGCATCAACGGCCCCTGCGTTCACCAAAGGTTACATTGTGTCATGGTGAAATGTTCCCTGCCACTTGTGTAATACTCGGTTGTCATCTCTCGCGGTTTTGGTGAGCAAACAATCGAGGCTCACTGTGACAGTGAACAGACCGTGTCCATGCCACCATGTTTGCTGAATATCTCTTTCTCACGGGTCTCCGATGACGAATGTGGACCTTTAGACATCTTCTCCTGGTTCTCTATCAAACCAGGACCCGGAGCAACGACTCACACTTCGAGGGCTGTCTTTTGAGGAGCACCTACTTTCCCGGAGCGCCGCTCAGTCTCACTTACGCGGGGCGACTTGGCCAGTGCCAGCCTGGCTCGCCCCGTATTTGGCCCCCTTGCGACTTCTTTCTGTGGCGTTTTTCGAAATTCCGCTTTTATGTCAACCGTCCGAGGACCCTACCCCAGACCTGAAGGCCAACATCAGGGTCGATATTGCCAACATGCCCGCTGCTATGCTGGTAAGGGTCATGCCAAACGCCAGAAATCGGCTTATTCAGTGTATGGACAGTGCGGGTCAGGACACTGATCTGATTAGTGATTGTTCAAAACTATGTAAAACATTACAATTATACTATGAACCTTCATTATAATATGAAATAAAGAGGTTCTCAGAATCATAACATGTGCTTTATTGCGTTTTGCAAAAAGGCCCAAGTTATCGTTGCCGCAACCCTGCTTTATACTCACGTTAACTTTATCAGTTAGTAAGAACATGTGTGATGGTACTTCATTCATTAATTATTGCGTATACAAAGCTACGGTTCAGCCAAAGACGAAAATTATGGAATTGTTCCAAGAAAACGTAATGAAATAATTCCGATAATGTAAAATGAATTTACTGTAAACTATTTCGCTAATAAACTTTTCGAGAAAGTGAAGTAATGAAAGGATTCGAACCCTTCTGGTTACACACAAAGTGTAAAACTATTTTTATCCAAAACGTGCCTTCTGGTTTTTTGATACTAGACTGCGTGTGGCATGTATGGCTTTTCGCATTAGTAAGCTTACTATTTTATCAAAAAGCTGCTGAATTATTATTATTGGAACATCATTTTTTTTTATCCAAATATTAAGACTTTTTGAAGAGAAGGAAAAATATAAACGTTATATACATTCTGCATAATGTACCTAACTTAACAATACTCATAAAAATTTTTTTTTTTTTGAGTTACGTGTACAGGACTCCACCACGCTCACAATGAATGGCGGCCACACTGGCTGACAAATAATCAGCTACCATGGCGATGGGCCCTGTCATATACAATGTTTTCCAAGTCAAAAAAGATTGAATTGGTGAATATTAATATTCCAGTCAGTCAAAATAATAAAAATAAATAAAATTTTATCCTTGGCATTGTCTAATGTCGTTAAGATTTACATATAAAATCAAATTGCTATACAAGAATATCACTATCTTGAAAGTACAAGAAAATAGTGTTACTGCTAAAATTGGAAGATTCAGATAAGATAATGGATAATCTTTTAGAAGTGTTTGGACCGTAAAGTAGAAATATGACGACGCATGGTGTCCAAAATGGGACAATCAATGAAGATATTGATAACAGATTGCGGGTGCTGGCGACGGCAAAATTTTGTCAGATGGGAAGAGGATCCCCTGACAAATAGCATCTGTGAGTGATGTTAGTGTCGCCAATATGGAGGCGTTCAACGTATCACCTTTCATGTAAGCGCTTTCGCTTGTGGGAGGAAGAACACTTCATCCGATATTCGGCTTTATGTTTCTAAGTTTCCTTCCCCGCCGATCACTCTCCAGCACTCTTCCAACAAAGATCGAAAGCCCTCGGAGAGCATGATAGTAATACAGTTGATGGGAGGCTCGCCTGTCCTGAATGGCATCCGGGGTACCTGAACACTTACCGACAGAAGAGGAGGCGGCCATTTTGGCCTCTCTATCACATCGATTTCATTGCCCATCTACCCTACATGAAGGGAGCTCAACAAATATAAATAATTGTTTCTAACGGGAGTGGAGAAGTCGAAGAATTGGTTGCAGCCGCGGGTTTAGCTGATAACCATTGCGTTTTAGAATTAAGGTGTTTTAATGCTTGTAGCGCGCTATAGCGAGTCCTGTAATATAGCGACATATGAGTATCTTATTGGTTAATGATTAGAATTCAGAAAAGGGCAACTCATTATAGATTATATACTCTGCTGTAATAATTGAAGCATAAGGGGGAAGGTATGGGAAGGTTCGCGGTCAGGAAAGACAGCAGAAGCGCCCACACTGTTCCCTATTTTAGAGCTGTCGTCAGTAAACCCTGGAGTAAATTCATCGTGAAATGCGGCGTGAGACAGTAATTGATGCTTTTAACAGGGCAGCTAGGATGGCCTAGATTTCTGGAGAGAGATGTCATACCAATGGCAAATGCGTAGGAGAGGGAAATAGTCCCCAAGCGTGTACCCTTCGTTCAAATAGGATGAAAGGCAGCACTTTTGAAAAGGGATGTGAGGAAATGTAAAGATTTATGGAACCGTCCCCTTTGCCAATGCTCAGTAATTAGGATTTCTGAAGTAACCTCCTGCAAATCGGTGTTCAGAGCAGGACGGTATGGGGTTTGAAAACGAGAATAAACTTGTACACATGATGTATTCTCTATTCGAAGAGAGAGTGGCATCACATTGGATTCAACTTCAAGGCTCAACCTTGGGGGACGATCGAAAAGCTCAAGTGGAGATCCGGATCGCTTCGTTTTGGATGGATCTATACAGTGTGAGCAGTGTTTGGAGGCCTACCCATAATTGCACTGCACAGCCAGTATTCCAGTTTCCGTCGGATATGGCTACGTAAAGACGTAAAAGGAATTTGCGATCAAGCATCCCAAGCATTTTTTGGCGAGATGACGTAAACAGTCTAAGGGTTCGATGACAAGTTGTTTATAGGTGTTTAATATGCGGTGCATATCTTAAGTGGTCATCTAGAGAATTATGGTAGAATTCTGACCTGTGAAGTTACATCAAGGCGAACCATTCATACACGTTAGGTCGCTGGACAGAAGGTGGCAAGTTCTTTGTCGATTGCCCTTTTTTTTTTTCTTAAAAAGCCACTGCTGAGTTTTGTGGTGAGAACAATGGAAACACTGGGAGCTACCCAT
Organism: Trachelipus rathkii; assembly: GCA_015478945.1. NCBI lineage: Eukaryota > Metazoa > Arthropoda > Malacostraca > Isopoda > Trachelipodidae > Trachelipus > Trachelipus rathkii. The sequence continues at coordinate 40,764 of JABUQX010085531.1, forward strand.
CTGTGAAATTATTCTTCAATAGCTATTGTAAGTTGCGTTTCAGAATGGGCAGCCTGGCACCTGGCTATGTAAATGCTAAATCATCAGACATATAGAAGAAATATTGAACAGTCGCTGGAAATAGAGGTATACAATATCAATTGAATCCAAGATAAAAAATGAATCGAAGATACAAATTACTGCTGCGGATACGCCTCATCCAGGTAAATTGGCGTGACAGAATAGAAGAGAACTCGAACTCTGGATAGATCTTGTGATAACAGGCATTTGATAAATAAGGGATTTGCTCGCGATAAATCCAAGCGTAATTGGAGTTTAAGGAGAATCCAGTTCTCCACGTTGTGTCTGTAAAATTGTTTTCAAGGTCAAAAATAGACACAAAAGACCATCCCACCAATTGAAAGGCTTCTCGGATGTCATTGTCTAATTTTACCAAGGGGTCCGCAGTCGAACGATATTTGCGGAAACCAAATTGGAAGTTGGAGAAAGCTTGGCGGCTCTCCAGAACTAGGGAGTAATGCGGCCAGAACCATTTTCTCTCCATTAATTTAAGGGAGTTGACAGGTCAGCGAAATTGGTCTTTGGTTTGTCTCCAACTTCGTGATCTTCCAAGCGTTTGGATAAGGAATACAAAAGCTGTGTCCAAGATTAGTCGAAAAATGAAGATTCGAATCCAGATTCCTGGTTTATATTAAATCCAGCAAAAATTGCTGACGTGCCGAAGGAGGATATGACGGAGCATGATGTAAGCTCGAATGGCTAGCAAAAGGGCAACCTGTCTTTGCTATTTGCCTAATGCAGTTTGATACTCTGCAAATTGAAAATACAGTAATAGGTATGATAACCTTTCTCCTTTCGCTGTTAAAGTCTGGTAGTTGCTGTGTCAGTTCTCAGTTTTTTGAAAGGCTTCCAGTGTAGCGGAATGAGCTCGAATGCTAGCAAAGCTATAACCTAACCCATCCGCTACAACCGCAGGAGCTTGAATCGTATCAAGTTATTTCAGGCCCATAAGGAGGACTGCTGGGTGAAGAGTCATTGGAGCGACGAGATTATTTTCTGTTTAACTTTCCACACTAAGGGAAGCGGGAGTTGTGGAGTTAACAGTCGAATGTATGTATTGTGAGTTCGAAATAATTTGTTTACTGCGCGTTTGACGATTTAATTCGCCCTAGATCTCGCTGCGGCACCTTAAAATATATCATTTTGGGGTAGTACGGGCTTTTGTATTGCCTGTAGAGTTTCTTCTTCTCGTGGTTAGCTTGTGCGCGACACCTCTTGGACTACCAAGGGGTGTCCGACCGCCTGTCTGAGAAGACTGTGCAATGCATAGCTTCGCTGCCTGCAGATGACTACTTTCGGAAGATAGCGATAAGGCATCCATCAACAGTCGGAAATCGTTTATTAAAAGGAGAAAGCAGGGATAGCTGTCGTGGCCTGATAAAAAGGAGCCACTCCGCTCGATCATAACGCTCAGCTGGAAGTTGGGTTTTTGCATTGTGGCTTGGAGTCCAAGCTCGTTTAATGCTATGGGTACATGATCGCTGCGAATAAATAATCAATAGCGGGACCAGTGAAACGATCCATAAGGGAAGGGGAGCAAAAAGGAAATGTCAATACAAGAAGAAGTGTTGTATCTAAACGTCCCATAGGTTGTGAGTCCTGTGTTAAGGCATCCCAGGGAAAATGGTTAGGAGATCTATTTAAGATTGACTCTAGATGAAGTGACAGAGTCCACCCCCATAAAGGGGTGCGGAGGTTGAAGTCACTCAGATATACAATCCGGAGCAGGGAGCTGTTTAAAAAGAAATCTGCTAAGGTCCGACTTAGTAAATTCACTATTGAGCCAAGTAGATTGGAAACCATATAGTAAGGTTCGATGGATATAGGTGACATTCTTGCTGCTCTGCATGTAAAGTTTGGTTTGCGAGAGGGACTGGGGGAATAGGGGATACTGATTGTGTGATGAGTATTCCCCTGCTCTTCCCCTATATTGTCACCTCTTTTCTATATGAAGTCAACTGGCGATTTTTGTATTCGATGGTTGAAGGAAGTCACGATGACATAGTCGGAGTTGCTTTGCACAACATATACAACTTGGTGTATCATATGTTTTATTTATTGAACAAGTTCTTCGAAATTAGAGTAATATTCACACAGGACAATTCCATTGAAGGAAAGTAGTCATCGTTAGAAGTTATTAATATTTAATTATGGCGGTCTATTAGAGACAATTGTTTCTATGTGACTGGGGGTAGTTAGAGGTGGGTTCAGAATGAGAGGGAAGGTTGAGACGTGGGTCTCGGCGAGGAGGGGAACAATAACCTGGGGGGCCAGGTATCATAGCACCAGAAGATTTGTTTAGGTGGTTTGTATGAAGTCTTTTAGAGAAGGAGTTTTCAAAATGTATTTTGCTGTGAAAGATCTTCACCAATGAAATGCGAATAAGTTGAATTCACCGAATCCAACTATTGGGTTTGGGTTGGTTAATTAGAAGAGCATTCGTAATGCCTATATTTATTAGTGAGATCAGTTTCAGAATCCGCTTGGCAGCAGATTCAGAAATGTGGAGGGACATAGAGTTGTTTTCATGGAAATGGGAAGGAATGTGGTATCCAGAAGGTGTTATTTGTCTTTTTGAGAATGTGTTGGGGTTTCGACATCGATTTCCAATATTGCGGATCGATGAATTGGCAAGGTTCATTCTGGGAGAATTTTCCAGTACTTCATCATGCGGGTGATATTGGGAAATTGGGTAGTTTGTTGGAGAATGGGGACGTCTGGTCATCTTCTTGCTCCATCAGACCCAAACGTCTGAGCGTTTGCGACGTTTTACTTTGAAACGTTTTTCCATTCACTTTCTCGGAAGTGCAGGAAGCATTAGAAAGAGAATTGGTCATCGCATCAAGCTCCATTGTGGGAGCTGTTTATCCAATTCATCTTCTATGGTATAGAATCCCTTAGAGAGGGCGTTGATAAAGGAAACTCGGGAGGTGGCTGTGTAAATAGTGCACCTTAATACTCATGTTCCACCCGAGGGATTTTAAACTGTTAAACATCTCGTTTACCAGTTCAACTTAGTTGTCAGCTTTGCATTTGTTCAGAAAATTTCGGATAACTGCAACCAAAGAAGCGTTTTTTATCGGATCTGGTGGTTGCGTGAGCTGCGTGTGTGTGTATTTTTGTTGTGATTGTCTATAGTAATTCGGTTGCTCTATTTGTTGTGTTATTCAAGTTAAGTTGTTAAACTTTTTGCGGACTTTATGATCGTGTCTTGTTGTTGTGTAGTTATGTTACTAGTGCTTGTATAGCTTTAGGGGGGTTTTGAGGTATAATTTAGTGGTAGGGTAGATGTTTGAGTGGGTATCTATAAGAGTATCGCCGGTGCGCTCTTGTGCATAAGTTTTGTGTCGGGGTGTGTAACGCAGTGTTTTTGTATTATGGGTACATTGTGGTGTGTGTGTGTTCTTTGCTAGTGTGTGTAATGTGTATGTTTCTCAAGATTTGTGTGGTATTCGGTAGTGCGCTAGGCGTTGTTAGTTTCATTGTTGTAGGCTGGTGTTGAAGAGTTGTATGAGTGCGGGTCAGGTTGTGGATTTGGCGTGTTGTGGTCTTTGGACGGGAGATTGAATCAAGAGCTGCTTTTGTACCTCTTTGAAGAAGTATGGTAGTGTGGGCAGTACATGTACACTGGTTGCAGTACTTGCCTGAGTTTCAAACGGAAATTTAGCGAAGGAGTTCTATTAGAGTAGGGTTGTGGTGGCGGATTTAACACGTGAAGTGCGTGGGGTAAAGTTGTAAATTGTTGGCGTAAGTTTGATTTTGATTTGGTCTGATATTTTTCGTTGAGCTGGCGTATAGCATGCTCCTGTCTCCAATTTATTATGTACATACTCTAAAACCTCTGTCAAACAGTATAGACTGGGCATTTGAAAGAGGAAGCACTGTGGGTCCTTTACAGTTTTTCTTGTCCTGCTAGTTAGGTGGTATTGTTCCATGGAGTAATGAAATAATTCTCCGCTAGATGGGCATATGTTCTTCCTGTCCCCTACACTGTATTTGTTCGGGATGACTCAAACCGTTGACATTTAAGCACAGCGTCTGGTCGAGGATAAACGGTGCGAAACTTGTTAATTTCTTCGAAACCCTAATTTTTTTTACCTTTGTTATGGTGATAAGGGGTGTTAAGGTCAGTAGTAAAACGGGGTTGGTTTGTCATGAGTTTCCCCGGAGGGCGAAATCTATAATGTTTGTGTGACGGAAAATTCTTCTTCTGTTGAGTTCTTCCGAAAATGAAGTCTGTGTCTTTCGTCTTCTCTGACGGGACCAATAAATAGTGCCTTTAGATGTGTTTTCTTAATGCATCAGGAGTATGAATAAAAGGGATATCTCCAAGAGTCGTTAAGGATGACAGAATGGACCTTTGATTTCGGTTCCAGCTTTTACAGAATGGACCCATTCTCTCATCAATGTGACTGAGGGTCTTCCAATCTCATAGGGCTTTTTCGAGTGCTATCTGAGAGAACTGGTTCTTTGCTCAGTAAAATTTCTGGAGATAGTGGATCGCGATAAGTAATATGTATACAATCGGAATGACATTCTGGCTGACATTGCCTGGAGGGGGTGCAGCGTATGGAGTAAACGAATGAGTACGTCTATTACCGGGGGTCATCCTTAGGATTGGCCCGGGCCGTGTGCACCGAGGTTTTTCTGTTCGACGAGATCGATGAAATTTTGCGAAAGACCCTCGGGTGTAGAAGAAGAGGAAGTACAGCATAGGTCCCAGGTCTAGAAGTAGTTAGGTACCGTGGTAGGGCCAGGCTGGGAAGCTGGCAGATGGTTCAGCTCACCTTTATTTAAGAACGTTTTTTCTTTTAAGTCGAACCTTTTTAGGTCACACTTCTTTTAAGACGACTTTTGTCACCATGAATGACACTATAGCAATGAAGTGCAAATGAGACATAAAAGCAAATAACAGGATGGGCTGGAAGAGCGAATATTTCATAATAGGGTAATTCCTTCTCTCCACAGCAGTCACAGTCTCAAGAGACCCACACAACCCGGACCACCGTCAGGGTGGGCTGTGTGATTTGGCCTCGGAAGGTTCCTCTCCAAACCTTTGACGTGGGGTTCCCAGCACGTCAACGGTTGTAACAACCAACGGCACAGGTGCGTTAATTCCTTCGCGTAAGTCCGAAGATTTTACAACCAAGTGCAGAACAGCCTCCTCAGTGGTTAGCCATGCTCAGGTTCCCTACAATTGGCCGCCCGGTCAGAGGTGAGCATAAATGACCGGTGTTTTTTCTCAAATCTGTACCCTCATCCACGGGGAGGAAGTGTGGGTTGAACCGTAAACCCGTGCGGGAAGAGGCACCAGATAGCCCAAGGGGCTGTGATGGGAAAAGGGGAGGGTAACCTTATACAAAGAAATTGTTTGTGGGGGAAAAAAAAAAAAAAAAAAAAAAAAAAAAAAAAAAAGAATAAAAAAAAAAATAAAAAAAAAAAAAAAACAACCGCTGCTTTCGCTCTAGGGACGCTGAAGGCGGTGTATATCTCGTATATCCGCCGAATCAGCATCCCAGAGGCCCCCCAACCACATACATAGGTGAGTCGATCAACTGGGTGATCAAGACTTCTAAAATAACGCTAAGAAACTAAGGTGAACTAAAATCTTACTAACACTACCTGAAAAAACCTATAACGGTACAAAACGAGAAGGATCGAATATATCACCGTCCCCATTTTTGTAAGATAATCTGTCAGTATTTCCGTAAATTCTTGGTATTTATAAAGTCAAAAACATTATGAATATAGTCTAATTACTATAGCTTATATGCTGAAATTGGGCAAATTTGTCGCTTCCAAATCACCTTTTTTGTGCCCTATGTTCTGTGTGCAACCAAACAAGTTCGCTATCCCGAGTCGCTTGCCTTTAAGGCCCTGCGAAACTAAAAGGCGAGAGTACTCGGTTTGGAGCGCCAAAACGTATTGGAAGTACTGTGAAAGAATATAGTATAGAGGTTAGATATATTGTATATAAGTATTATTAGATATTTAGGACCGGATAAATTATAGCTAGTTATAGAGTAGTATATTGATAGCGTAGAACGTAGAACTGGGAAATGGCGTACGAGTGAGTAATCATATCCTAGTTATTAAGTATAATATATATATATATATATATATAATAATTAAATCTGTGTTAACCCTAACAAACACTTTATCATAAAACCTTAATACTTAAAAGGGGTACAGTCAACCTAACCTCCTAGATTGAATACCTCTTGCATGTAGAATTGAAATCCTAATCCTAGGACGGATTACACGTTGCATAAGCCATTCAACCCTAACCTAATGACGGCATTATAGATGTTGGCATGAGCAAATGAACCTAAACCTAATGGTTTCCAGGTTGCATTGAAACAGAGAAATTAAATGGTACATAAGTTTGGCATAGTATATATAATATAATAATATATATATAATATATATATATAATTATGGTATATATATATATATATATAGAATCTATATATATATATATATTTTCTATCATGATTCATTTAGATTATAACGTTATAAACATTTATTTCATGAATTCTTAAGGTCAGAATTTTTTTTAAATATAATTCAATTTTTATATATAGGCATCCTTAAATTCACAGATAGTGATATTCACTTTGATTATCTACGTATTTGAAAATGTAATATAGACTAAAAATTAATTCGATACGAAATAGTAATTGTTTTATTAAATAAAAAAATTATTTTAACCTCTTGAATAAAGTTTTATATATTATATATATATTATATAAGTAGTAATATTATATACATAATTTATAATATATATATATACTTATATATATATGATATATATACGTATATATATATGTTATATATATATATATGTCTGTTTGTATTATATTAATAATAATTATAATTATTTTATTTATATATATTAATTGGCAACTCAAAAAGAGCTTATAAGTAGTTGACTCATTGTAGTGACTATCTACAAGCGACCTCAATTTGTGTATAGCCAGACAAACTTGCACGAAAAGGTGATTTGAAAGTCTGCTATAGTATAGGCTGAAATTTAATTACCATTTCACGAGTCTGAAAAACTTTTTCAAACTATTTTTCTATAAAAAAAAACTATTTTATTTATGTTCTTTTTCTGTGTAAATGGTAACAAAACTAAGCGTGCCCATGTGTCAACATGCTATACGTGTTTTGTAACAATTAATTGGTGATATAGTAGTAGTGGACAGTATCGGCATAATATCATAGACGTATATGCTGACAGTATACTGGTCGCACATAGAGCTCAGCCTTGGATTATGGCTCAAGTTTGTATACAACGTTCATGAATTATGACCCCATCTTTTTGTCATTATTGATTTTTAAAAAATTTCATCTTGAATTTGGTCCTTCAATTATGGTCACCTCTCAAATAAAATACATTTTAAGAAAATACAATTTAAACAATTTGGAAACAATAAGAAAAATAAAATATCCTAAAAATTTTCAAGTACATTGTCGAGAATCTTTAATAGAGAATTGAGAAGTGGGGAAAAGATTTCTGCCACTAACTACTGATTTTCTTTTTTCTCAAAAAACAGTAATAACATTCAAATTAATATGATAAAAATTCCTGATCAAAAAACTCATGAATTTTGTTAACTTATTACTAACTTCGTAAGAATAGTCAGATGCCCGTAAACCACCACCGTTAAAAATATTATGATATATATATATATTATATATTATATATATTATATATTATTAGTATATATATATATTAGTTATAATAGAATATATATAATATGTAAATATATTATATAAATATAAGATATAATATTATAATTAATATGATCTAGCAGTAATATTTCTATTGATTATTGTTA
>JABUQX010085532.1:0-21643 GCA_015478945.1 Trachelipus rathkii
ATAATATATAATATATATATATATAATATATATTATATACTCATATATATACTATACATATATATTATAATTATTATCACATAGTATATACATATGTCATATATACTTCAATTTGTTCTTTATAAGTTTCATATATATATATGATTCTAATATATATATATATAAACTTACTATATATTTATATATATATATATATATTAGTAGTATATATATATATATATATTATATATACTATATATATCTTGCAGTTGGCCATGTGAAAACATCTAGCTATGCCACTATATATATTATTATATACTATATATATTATTATATATATATATTAACATACTATATATATATATACTACATTATATATATTAATATATATATATATAATATATTATATATATATTATTTAATTATTATTTAATTTATTTTTAATAAGTTATAAAAAAGTATATATATCATATATTTAAATATACTAAAAAGAGTATATTATACCTCGAGCACGTATGCAGGAAGTCACTCGGTCTACTATCGCTTTATTACTCGGTGGAGATATACGTACATGGTTAAGGATCTAATTTCCACTATGACTCTAGGGTGATAAAGGTGTCACTTACCCGTATAAACCTATATATATACCCTAGCCTCTTTGGTATTGGGTGTTACGAGCGGGTGAGTATTAGCTCATCTCCACCCTACTTCTACAGAGGTATATATGAGAAATATACGTGATCCTACCGACTACTACCTATTACTGTATTCTACTACGTCGGCTTCAGAGTGATCAACCCTACTTGAGCCGTACAGAATTATAAAAATATATATATATATATAATATTAATATTATATAATATATAATATATACTATAATATATACTATTTTTATATATATATCTTATATAGAATTCATATATAATATATATATATATAATATATATATAAATATTAATATATTATATTATATATATTTATAATTACTATATATAATATTAACTAATAGTATATATATATATATTATAATACTATATATATAAATATTTAAATCTATATATCTCACAATTATTATAATAATATATATATATTAATATATATAATGTTCAATATATATATAAATATATATATAATATATATATAATATATATTTATATATATTTAATATAATCTATATAATATTAATTATATATATGATTATATATAATACTATTATATAATATATATTATAATGTATATAATTATATTAATATATATAATTTTATATATATATATATATTATATTATTTATATATAATTATATATATATATATTATATATATTATTATACTATTAATATACTATTATAATATATTATATAATATTTATTATATTATATATATATATATGTATAGTATATATATATTATAAATATATTAATTATATATATATAATTGTTAATAATATATTATAAATTACTTATATATATTATAGTATACATATATACTATATTATAATTAATTACATCAATATATATTTCTACTTTAGAAAATTTTATATATTTACTATATTATATTAAATTTTTTATATATATATATAATATATATATATATTATTAATACTATATAATCTTATAATATTATATATATATAAAGATATTATATCCTATACTATACTCTTTTTTACTACATAGAAATTATTCATTTAATATATATAATATTTAAATATAATATATATATTAATTTAATATAAATATAATATATATTATAATATACATATCTTACTATTACATACTCATAATATCATATTACTATTATATAATATCACTTAAAATATATATATATATATAACACAATATCTCCTATCATTAAACTATTCATAATACTTGGATAAGGTACATATCGGGTGAAATATTTTATAGTTACCATACCTATATTTCAACAGAAAAAATATTTTAATATCCCTATATATATACTATAACATATATTAGTATTACTAACTAAAACTCCATATCAGTCAATCATTATTATCTTTAATAATAAAACTGAATTTACGTTTTCAAATCGATATCGCGATATCTATAAATATTAATATAACTCGGTAGAAAGAATCTCTAATGAAGAAAAATTTGTTAACATAAAATAATTGGTATAATATACAAGTTAAAATCATTATAACAGCTAAATAATATATAAGTAATTATAAATACATCAATAAAAAAATAATTTCATTATATAATCAAAGACTAAGTAAAATTAGAAACACAAAAAGATTTAAAGTAGATACAGATATTTAATAAGTATATAATAATAAATAAAACATATATATATATAATATAATAATATATTATACTATACTATATATTATAATAATATATATAAATATATATAATAAATAAATATATAAAATAAAAAAATCAAAAAAAACACAATAATAAAATAATATAGAAATAAGCCTGATATTCCAAAACATTTACAAAATGTGTATGAATCTCCTTACACCAGTAAAAATATTTAAAGAAAGAATAATAATGATAACTTTTATACATAAACATTCAACAAATAAAAGAAAAACACATTCAGATCCCCAACAAGGGAGAATAACGAAATTATACGAATAACAAAATTGATACAGAAACACACAGACTAAGTTAACGAAATAATAATTAAATAGACAATCTCCAAGATGAAAACATTAGCCCAAGTGGACTGATTAAGGCCTCGTAAACGGTAAAAATCTGCTTGCCTAGACCACTATATCAACCCGAAGGGACTGGTAAGACATAATACTACCACCGATCTTAACCCCGTAGGAACTGGAATAAATTGGTCAGTGTCATAATTATGTCAAAATTGCTCCTTAAACGATAAGTGTACAATTCAACATACCAAACATAAAATTTAAAGAAAAATAACATTATACCCTTCTCATAAATAAAAATAAAACTATTATAAATTAAACTTGAATAGATAAAAAATAAAAAATTAATTAAAAGTAAATTCACCCGTCAAGAACACATGTAAAAAAGAAGCATCCGGAATCACTATCACTTGCTACATTAACACATCTAGTCATATAAGCAAACTTATCCAAAAACACAATAATTCCTCCTCTCAACCAATGCATCCGAACTCGAGAAAACATCATACAATCCCTTCATACCGCATTGCTTACACTAAGGAACATGGACAACGATTGGTGATACCCATAGTTTACAACATATAGTGAAAAAATGACACACAGTAATCTCTCATACCTGTCATCCTATCACAATAAAAAGAACACACACAAACTTGCAAATCTATTATCATACCATCATCCATAGAACACATTATACCAAAAAAATCCTACAATAAAAAATTTTCACTCAAGAAACAATGGTTCAAACCAGACGTCACTAAAATTTCTCTCATAAACGTAACATACATGAACACATTGCACATTTCACCTTCAATAAGTTACTCAGCTAACACAATGCGGATAAGAACACTGATTAATAACCTATCAGACAAAATATATTGATACCACATACATTAACAAAACAACTACATGTCCACTCTGAGAAATCGATAAACACTATCATTGATACCCACTACCCTCCATCACACACACAGATAACGATTAAGTGACACTACGAAACAACGTTTTACAGACCCCAGATATTTCATACCTTTGACTCACATTAAGCTTACAAATTGACATTCTTCTTACCTCACAACTCCATTCAACATTTTTCCTAAAGTCAAAGACGCAACACCCTTCCAACCTATCAGAACATATAATCAACACGCAGAGGACTCCTCAAACCACCATAGACCACCTACTACTACCAAACCCTTCCACACACCCGGTCAAAATCACCTAAGTCCCCAACCCCATACCAATCTTAGACATATTATGAAGAGTAAAATAAAACAATATAATCTTTTCATTTTTAATAATTAAATACTATAACCACAAGATATTTACAAGATCAAGCTGCTAACCGTTTGAACTTTGCAAAAGTAAATATTACTAGAAAAAATAAAAGCAATACACTGTCTAATTAATTATGCAGACAAAAAACAATCAAGATTACCATGTATATTTTAATTACACTTTCTCGATTAGATCATATTATATTGTTTGTTTATATATTATACTTTATAATAAAAGAAATGTTATTTCATAGAGGTAAACAATTGATTGCCACATGTAAAGAGAACTGCAAGAGGATCTTTTTGTCTTTGCTGGAATTTATTTCATTTAGAATCACGTAGCACAAGAGTGTGTTTCTGAATGGATTTCGACAGAGCTGATTATATATAATATTCTTCTCATCTCTTTCTTTTTCTACTTTTTCTCTAACAACTAGATGGGAAAATATATCCCTACAACTCAGTATAATCATACCTGACAAGCCCGTAATGTGTCCAAGGTAGTCGGGTCCTTCTCGGTCGTCCTACCCGCTGCAGAAAGACATTTAACTTTGAGATCACTATTTCTTTCTCCTCCGGCCGCAGGGCATATATTCTCGTAACCATCACTCTCTCTTCAAATTGCTTCTACATATCTGTGTCATCTATGCGGTAGTAATGCCCTCTCATCTCGCGTCTCAGGGTCCTACTTTTCTTCCTATCATATACCTATTACCCCTATACGGGTAATGGAAAACGGTCATCCTCCCACATACTCACTATAGTACTGTTCCCTCACTACTACGTTACCGGTCTCGAGCCTTCCTACAATCTGGACCTAACACAGAATTGATATTATAATTCACTATTAACTCTGGTACCGTATATAGATAAAAAATATATACTACAGTAATCAATAAATATTCTTATATTGATATTGTACCTATAATCAAAATAGATATATATATATAAATATAAATTAATATAGTATATATTTATTCCTTACGGTTATAGGATATAACAATTTAGTGATATATACATTTAAGGTATATCCAGGGTAGTTAAATCTTTCGTATAGGTACTATAGCTATCTAGTGAGTTAAGGTGAAGAGCATCTTCCATCCAAAATATTGTAACTATATAATATAATATATATATATATAAAATATCATTAATATACATATCCTATATCATATATCATATATATATAACACATATATATATATACATATTATACCCATTATAATATATATATATAATACTATACTAAATATATATACACACATATATATATATATACCTTAATAGAAATCCTGTATATAAATTATATTAGTAATAATATATATATTATTTACAAAAATATATATTATATGGTGTATTGGAGGTCAGAATTGTGATCTCTTACGGAACCGAAAAATTTCGGTAAGTCTAATTTTCCCCTTCGTACGGTTGATGATCTGCATACATGTGTGCATATTTTTCATAAATATTTCAAGAAATTATATATATACATATACTTATGCATATATATATCAAAATAATCTATAATATAGATAATATATATATATCTAATTATCAATCCGTTTACCTATATATATAGTTATATATATCATATATATATACTAAATTTAGAAAGATACACAATAGTTTATCTACTATATATATAATAGTTTAATTTTTATTATATATATTAAATCCTTAATATAACAAACACTATTAAAATAAATTCTTAAAATATATATAAACTATATACTCTATATATACTATATATATACTATGATAGTCGGGAGGGATTTATAAGTATAGTGGTTGTTATTAAGTTTATCGGTGGTTCGGGTTCATTCGTTATTACTATATTATTATATATTAATATCTATATATCTATTAATATTATTTTTATTATTTTTTATATAATTAAATATATATTATATATATATATCATATATTATACTTAATTAATTAAGTACTATTCGTAAAGTTCTAGTAATTTCTACTTATATAGTATTATATTCATATAAATTAATTCATATAATATATAAATGTATAAACTAATATTATCCATATTATCATATATACATGAGTTTAAATACCTTTTTTGATAGTGAGGGTAAAAATTGGGGTTTTATAACTAAAATATATATCATTTCTTCATTGAATCTATCAATTCAATAATATATGGGTTTCTGCATAATCATGTCAGGAACTTACTCTCATACTCACTCCATTTGTAAGATTATTTGACAAATCAAATAGAAAAAGTGAAGAATTTCTGGGTCTGATATCAGCCACGCTTAGGGTAGTTGAGGAGATATGAGACTAGAGCAAGATGCAGCGTGTATGAAGAGAAGAGCACAGATCAGCTCTATGGTACGTAATGCATCCACATGTACAATGCAGGAGGGGTTTAATTTTATCTTGGAGGGGAAGGAGGAAGGGGGGGAGATCCTCAATGTTAAGAGAAGAGTGCGGAATTGTATATATGTCCTTTGTTTCTGCTCATATCGTATATCATTTCATATATCTACTACTGGGCTGATCTATTCATTTCGAGTATTTTGACGCTGATATGTTATATATTATATTTAAGTGCACAAGTTCTCTACAATTCTGTACTACGAAGCACTAACTTCGTTTCATTTGTGCATATTGCTATTGCTAGCGAACAAATATTTCTCAAGATTTTGGGTTTTTCCTCTTTTAATGAAATTTGACTTTCGTCTAAGGTACAGAATTCCGTCCTCCCACAATATAGTTCTTTACTAGGGTTGCAAAGCACCGGAAGTCTGGATGAACGCAGCTCACCCGAGCACTGAGTACATAAGGGTAAGCGCACAGCTACGACACGCACGCGCACGCATCTCTCACCTCTATTGCATTAATAAAATGTGCACGCGTAACGCACACGCACCACGCAAAGCCCGCACAATGCAAGATTAGAGAGAAGCCCAAGTGCTGAAGCCATCACTCTTCTATACAGTTTTAAGAAATTAACATAGCACACTGTTACCTCACGTAAAAACTGAGAATATATGGCGATGGCGAACGACAGCAGCACACAATATGTGCTCACTCAAACAATTAAAGCTGTCTTAACTTAAAGCCTCTCTACAGACAGAAAGCCTGTGAGAGTGACTACTATCTCAAAGTTCACCGAGCACCCGTGTTTGTCAATCGAAGCTCGAGGGCAAGCGAACAGTATATACTTACCACTTCCACTATAACTATTTATATTATAATAATAAGTAATTATTTTCTTGTATATAAAAACCTATCGCCTTCTTTAATATATACTGTCTATAGACTTTTTTATTACAAAAACCGAATCATTAGTACTTATGTCTACTACTATATTGCCTGAGTTTAGAGTTAGTTTAGGAACAGGCATGTTAACTACAGAGATCACAATATTTATGTAACGACATCAAAAAAACAAATTGTATTTCTTTGATAACCAATGAATGAATTTAAGTTCTGAAATGTAATATACACCAATGCTGAAAATGAGCTTTTAAAAAATAAGATTTAAAATACATTCTTTAATAATGTAAATACAAATATTGTCATTTTAGCAAATGCCTCTCTTAAAGTAATTTCCACCATTATCCGGTTATCAATGCAATAAGAAAATAAGGCAAAAATAACGGTTCGCTACACGTTGCAAGTAGATATTGCTTTTTATATATCTGCTATCCTGTTTGCGCTTTAGCAAAGATAATAAGGTACGAAAATCACTGACTAATTTTTTTTCATCTTTATATCTTTTTATTTTTTCTATTAACTAAGAGAAGGGTATTCCAAGGGTAAACCAAAAAGATGGAAAGAGTCGGAGCTGCTCGGACATTCTGGTAAAGCGCAACGACTTCCTTCTTACGCTGAAGAACCTAAAAAAAAAAAAAACAAAATTCCTTTTCACTAAACTTGTCCACTGATTACAAAAATGTTCATTTGTTTATGCTTATGGCAAATTTGTTACCATACATATGTATTGCATCTACTGTCCTAAAAGTATAAGTCTCTTGCCATATCACCTAACCAACAATTACATATACTACTAGTATATATTAAATATATTATATCCTACTATATATATACCTATATATATGGGAGTATATCTGCTAATAAGTAAATGATATATATATAGAATATAATATATATATATATAATTATATATACTACTATCCTACGAATATTATACAATATTTACTTTAATAATGATCAGATATCACTAATATAATAA
This sequence comes from Trachelipus rathkii, assembly GCA_015478945.1. Taxonomy (NCBI): domain Eukaryota; kingdom Metazoa; phylum Arthropoda; class Malacostraca; order Isopoda; family Trachelipodidae; genus Trachelipus; species Trachelipus rathkii. The sequence continues at coordinate 8,092 of JABUQX010085532.1, forward strand.
TATAATATATATATTATAATATTATAAATAATATATTATATTATATATACAGGATATTAGCATACTCTCATATAGCAGAGGATGTAATATATTATATCTAATATATATATAACAATATAAATGAAAGTTAAATAATAATAATACTATATAATATATATTTCTTATATATATTATAATATTATATACTTTTATATATTTGTAAAATAATATAATATCAAATTAAAACAGATAACTTTTTATATGATTATTATACTCATATTTCATTAATACCACTTTAACGTCTTACGTCTCTTCCAGAAGGCCTAGGCTTGTCAGACGAGAGAACAGCATCGAGATTCCCCACGACAAGTCCTTTTCAAAAGTAAGTACCGAAAACAACAATCCTCCATCAGCTGACCAGCTCGAGCGGCGCAGCCATGTGTCTCTCCAGATGCTCTCATCCAGGCATCTCCTAACATTCCCTCGGTTTCACTCTCGGTCCTTATTACTCCCTACTCTATCCATCACACCTGTCACACACTTCCTTATTACCTAACGGAACTGAAACGAATATATTCAATTCAAACATGCGATGTGTCAACTCAGGCAACTCCTTCACTATATTTTTTGTCCATACCCACTACAATTGCAGTGCGTCGGACAGATATCATATTCACTTTCATCAGCATTTGCACTAGGGTAACAATCAGATATGCTTCTATTCCTACCCTAATTACCTACATCGTTATTTCACTTCATCACTCTATATATCTTCATCGTCTTTCCTCACATTAATATTAAGTGCCTCAATCCACCTATTCATTTTCACTAGAAATCACAAGCTTGAGAAAATCCTTTTTTCCCTCTCTCATTGTACTTGTACTATCATATTGTTTTCTGATCCATCTGTAAATTGTGGCTGAATCTAGAAATCCATAATAATTCTAATATTATCTATTAATATTGTTAAATACATCATATTCAATACTATTTCAAATATCAGAAATAGAATACAAGCTTCTCAAGTTGTTTCTTCAACCCCCCGTGATATATTTTATTCCATTCTTGCCTTAACCTATCTATCCTCACATTAGCACATTTTCACTCACTTAGCTCGATAATATGTACCATCACCACATCAATACAGATACACAAACTAATCCACAATTTCTCAATCATTCGTCATCAATAACGTTCAATATGATATATATTAAGGTACAAATATATACTTATATATTAAATATTATAACTATATATATATATATAATACTATATACAGAGACATTATACTGTATATATACATTATATATATATTTATTATAATATATATTAAATATTAATATTCTAACTAACTATATAATATATATATATATATATATATATATATTAGGTTATAATTTATATATGCAGGCTGTCTATAGAATTTAGACATTAAAAAATAATAATAAGTATAAAGTAAAATAAACTCATATATGAAAAACCCTAAAAATTTATTGCTAGTTTTATATTCTACTAAAATGTATATCACTATATCTATTAATATATAAGAAAAGTTTATTACATGATAACAAATATAATATACTAATATGGTAACTGACGAAGGAGTATACACACGTAATCACTAAGTCACATATTCTACATACTGGATAATTGCATTCTAGTGAGCTCTATATGAAACTCACCATCATATAGAGTTCAGGTATTGGATATAAGGGTGAGCATGCTATCTCATTCACAATTATGAAATGAGAGTGGTTTATTATCAGAGGGAACACTCCATCACCACTCTCTCTTAGCAGGTATGACACAACGCATGGTTACTGGGTTTCACAAAACTCTCTTTTAATAATAATTTTTCATGCAGTTTTATGACTCTTGCTTCAGCTATAGACCATATGAACACAATCTCTCTCTCTCTCTCTCTCCTCTCTCTCATCTCTCTCTCCTCTCTCTCTCTTTCTCTATCACCTAACATAGATCTTTATATTACTATATTTAGATATGATATTTTTAGGTAGATATAGTATTATAATTAATATATAATATAATTATTATATATATGGTATAGGGTATAATATTATATTATATATATAATATATATATTATATATATTATTATTCATTGGTATATATATATAAGTATATATATATATACTATATATATATATATATATATAGTATCTATTGTAGATTTTATATAGTATATACTATATTATATTATATTATTATTTTATATAATTATTCTTATTTCCTATAACTGGGATAATATATTACATATCTCTCCACGAAGACAATACAGGCATTGATCTGTCCGTCAGTTGGCTCAGCCTTTCTCTCTCATTCGTTCTCTAATCCGCGAAGTCAACAATTTCTTCTCAGCGTCAGCGATTTTCGGGAAGCGATGCTCGCCAGCACTCTCTCTCCTCCACTTCATCTCCACTTTTTCTCGGCCTTCATCTCTGTCTTCGGCTGCCTCCCTGCCGCTCCACTCCCCACGTATCTCTCTCCACTTTCCCTCCCATTCTCTCGAGATGTTCCAGCCGATTCTGTTGGTTTTTCCTATCTTATGGTGGTGTGATGCGGGAACTATACGCCTTATGCTCTCCCTGCTTATATGTTCATGAGTCCTCTCACTCCTATGTATCTCTGGGCTCTCTTTTCCAGCATTACTGGCTCCGGAGGGGGACCAATCTACGGTCGTATGCTTGTTATTTAGTACTGCTCTTGTGTTGTTGTCTCAATCTCTCCGCACAATACATCAATATGGGCGTGAAAATTATTTCTGAAACATTATTATTTTCGCCTCAGGGAACACCATTTCTGACTAGCGGGTGGAGCGAAGAGGATTTTGAAACACTGTGTGACACTTATTATTTATTTACCTCCCTTTCGGCGATTCTTCCCTACTCTGAATTTTAGTGAAACTTTTATCCATATAATTACTCTATTTAAATATTTAAATATTCTAAAACCTTTCTACCGCATTTGATCTCTTATGTTTATCTTCGTCACGCTGGATATTTCCTCCACCTTCATCTCATACTCATCTCCTCTTTCCTAGCCTTCCGTCTTCTCTTCTTCATTTTCACACACCCTCCGTCGAAACAAACATATTCCACCTCTTCACAGTCCCTCTTTCATGTCCTCTCTGGCTTCATGGCTCTCTTAAAGGCATGCGTTGGCGCTGAGGGCAAATAAAGGACCGGGGTTTCATTCGCAAATACTGTCCATCTTAATCCAAATCACTGCTCTTAAAAATTACCCTACTAAACGCTAGCGTAGAGGTGGAAGCTCAGTAGAATGAGAACAATAGCAAAATAAAACAACCGGAACTCCCCTCCGCTTCAAACCCACTGGGTTTCACCAGTCGGAGGCCGCGCCTGTACAGTTCGCCCCGCGTCCCCTCGCGTTGAACCCCCGTTGCCTCATTTTCCGGTGTTCGCGCGCCGTTCTCAGGACCGTTGCAAATATCAACATCACCCATCGTACAAACTCTTAATCTGAGGCTTATCATTCTCCCGAAACTCCATATTCTTCCTCTTCTAGACATCCCCACAACCTATCTCTTGGTACTGAATCAAAGGCTTTTTGTAAATCCACGAAGGCCACGCTTACCCCAAATGATGTTTTTCTATTAAATTCCCACTTCTTTTCTCACAATCTTCGTCTTTGATAACTAAAGAAATCTTTGTCCCTATTCTTCCTGTGTCGATGCTGCCCCTTTCACAACTTTGCTTCTCTCCTCGCCTCTCAGTCTTTCTTCTCTATCATTCTTTCATATATCTTTACTATTTGATTTAAGATGGACATGCCCCTGTAATTTTCACAAATACCAGAATCTCCCTTTTCCTTATATATCGGCACGATTATTGTTCTCCCCCACTCCTCCGGCACTCTCCCACTCCTCCAGCACCTATTCAGCAGCTTTAGTATATACCTCTTTGTTTGGGCCCCCGCCTCCCTCACCAACTCTATACCCACACCATCCTCACCAGTCACCTTCCCGTTTTTCATCCTCGCAACAGTCTCCCCGACACTTGCTCCATAAACTCCTCCTCCTCCTCCACCTCCTGCATCCGCAAATCATCCCTCTCCCCAGCACTCTGTCCTCCCTCTCCACGTTCAACAAAGACTCAAAATATCCAGTCCATCTCTCATTTATTTCCTCCGCCGTCACCATCACCTCTCCCTCCGCATTTTTTATGTTATTTAACTTCTTTTCATTCTTCCTGTATAATTTTGCTAGACCATACAACAAAGATTTATTATCTCTTTGACCTTCTTCCAACCTCTCCCCCAGCTCCCTTGAACTCTCTTTCTCCGCTCTTCATTTTATTGTTTTTGTTTAATTTCTTACGATTAAATACCAATCTCTCGTTCCAGGCGTCTTTCTCCTTAGCCATGTTTTCATCTTTTTTTTTTATCACCTCCCTTACTTCCTCCGTCCACCACGATGAATGTCTTTTCTTTCCTTCTCCCATCCACTACTCCCCAGCCTCTTCACAGCCACCTCGCTCAAACATTAATCAACATTTGACCAATCCTCCTCTCCACTCCCCCGCATTCGCTCTCTTTTACTTTAATCCTTCTTTCGTATTCTGTTCTTGTTTCTTGGACTCTTAGACTCAGTATCTTTATGATCTTCTTATACACGGGTTGTTTTTTGATGTTTTTCGTTTTAACCCTCGCCACTATCATCCGATATTCTATGTCCAAAGAAACCCGAGGAATTATCTTCATCTTCTTCATTTCGAACGTAGGGCCAACAGGGTACGGCATGGTGAAATAATAATTACTAACGGGGTTATTATGTATTAAGTGAAATTGCAATATACTGGCGGTCAAACTTTTTGTTTGAATACCACTAACTGTATTTTCACATAGGATTACGATCACTGGATCTTTGCAGATGAGCGTGCATTGGTTTGTACCACTACGCTAATAACCACAGAAAAGAAAACGATGAATACTTCTAACGTCAAGAAGAGCATTATACGGGTTACATGCGCTGCACTCGATACGTAGGGCAAACGAGGTACTGCGCATGGTGAAAATAGATTACCAAGAAGGGGTTATATGTATAGTGAATGCAATATGTTCAATCAAATTTGTATTTGGGTAAATGTCCCTAAATGTATTGGCTCACCATGTATGGGATAATATGCTGAACCTTGGCAGATGAGCGGCATGTATTTGACACTACGGCTACGAGAGACAAAAGAGAAACCGAAAACTTCTAGTCCCAGAAGAGCATTACTTAGGTCTCTCATTTCACCGAAGTAGGGCCAAACCGGTCGCGCATGGTGAATTAATACTACACAAGACCGGTGGTTACATTAATGTATTAGTGAAATAATGATCCTGCAAGCAAATTTGTATTTGTAAATTAAGCTCCTTAGTGTATTTTCACTCATGCCTAGATAGGATCCTGGACCTTGCAGATGAAGCGGCAGTTGTTTGAATCATAGCTAGTCACGAGACAAAAAAGAAGAACCGAGAATATTCTACTGTCTATGAAGAGAATTACTACGGTTCTCCGCTCGCATCGACGTAGGCAAACAGGTAAACCGCGCATGGGAATAATAATACCAAACGGGTTATATGTGATATTAGTGAAATCAATACCCTGCAATCAAATTTTATTTGTAAATACACTAATAATATATCATTTCCTAGGATACGATCCTGGAACCTTGCAGATGAGCTTGCAATGTGTTTTGACACTACGCTACCGACAAGACAAAGAGAAACCGATAAATATTCTACTGTCCAAAGAGAAGCATTAGCTAGGTTCTCCAGCCGGCGCACTACGAACGTAAGGGCAAACAGGGTAGGTGATGATGAGTTGAATATAATACGAAGACCGGGGGTTAATTAGTATTAAGTAATGTCAAATACCTGTGCATCAAATTTCTGTATTTGTAATATCCGAATGTATGTTTACGCAGCAGAGCGACGATCCTGACCCTTGCAGATGAGCGTTGCATGTGTTTGACCACTAGCTATGATCACAAAGAGAAACGGAGAATCTTACTGTCCAAGAAGAGCATTATCACGGTTCCTCCGCGCAGCTCGAAGTAAGGTGCAAACAGGGTCGCGATTGGTGAATGAATAATACTAAGACGGGGTTATTATGTATATAGTGAAATGCAATAGCCCTGCAATCAAATTTGTATTTGTAGAATACCCCAAGTGTATTTTACTATGCCTAGAATTCGCATCCTGGACCTCTTGCAGATGAGCCGTGCATGTGTTGGACACATTTAAGCAGGCGAGAACAAAAGAGAAACGAGTAATACTTCTACCGGTCCAAGAAAGAGCATTATAACGGTTCTCGTGCACTCGATACGTAGGGCCCAAACATGTAACAAAACACCCTATCACATCGGGCGCAAAATGGTGAAATAATAATACCCAAAGACCGGGGGGTTTTAAAGCTACACTAGTGAATAATGCCAGTAACCCACAGGTCATGGATCAAATTACAGCGAGACACATGAAAGCCACACAATCATAAAAAAAAACACAATTCTCTTGTTGTCTCGTCGTATGGTCAACACATTGGCACGCTCATAAAGCAAGGGTTAGGATGTATACGCTGATGTGAAAATACATACACGGGCTATCTATATCATAATCTCACCCCTACCCTACTATGAATCCCTATCATAACTATCACCTATATAAGTATATATAAATACTCAGTACTATAATATCTAACAATACTACCACCTAATAATAAATAAACATATATTATATGAAATAAATTATACATTAGTACTACTACCACTATATATATACTAACTAATAACTAATAAACGCATTTCTGTTTTACAGTGAGTAAGTAATTTTTGAATAATTATCTTTGTTTTTTAAAAATATAACCCATCTGCATATTGACAAGCGAACAGGAATATTAAAAATAATACTCGACAAGCTTTACGCTCTTACGATACACGTAGCTTTTTTAATTATTTTTGTATATATACTAAAGAATAAAAACGGGTAAAACGGCAAAAGATGGCAGGAGTAGGGTCTCTCGATTGCAAGAGGGAACGACAGAGATAGGACTATTATACCCCGCGCCGGGTCTCCGGAACTCGCTTTTGTATATGGTGTGTGGGGGTAATCCCGGCCACATCAAACCTTAACGGATCTAGAAAACGTCCATACGTCGCTTCGATGCCCCCTAATTTTTTATTTAATATAATTTTTTATTATTATTTTTTTAAAATTTTAAATAAAGTGTAATAAAACGCTGGATTCAACATATTGTTTTCTGTGTACTAAAATTTAATTTTTAAAAAAATTTTTTTTGAAGTTTGTTTTGTTTTTTACATTTATGTACAATGTTTATACGTGATTTCCAACTATGTAATATGCTATATTCTCCTTTATTGTAAAATTTATATAATTAAAACATGTGATTAAAAACAAAGTTATTAAAACATACTTGAAGCCTCTCTCTACTATTCAAGCATTATTATCATTATACACAAGTCATATAGCTAGCAATAAATAAAAAAAGAAATAATACCACAACTCCCCGCCCATTGCGCTACAAACCACAGCCAAAACACGCGCCGCTCACACATTATATATATATACTAAACTAATATGATATATATAATATACCATTATTAAAAATATATAAAATAGTAAGTATTAAAAATAACTAATAAACTTAGCTACATATATACCTACATCATTCCCCCCCCTCATCCTATAATCATACTTCAGTAGCAACCCGGGATTAAAAACTATAGCTATGAAGGGCAATTGGACTTTTTAGTAAATCATACTATATAAATAGGTCAATATAGTGATATTATCAAAATTATATTAATATTATATATAATATACTAGTACACTATATATATAATTATATCATATATATTATATATATATATTATATATATATAGTATATATTATATATAATTATTTAGGGGAGAGTTGACTGCCAAGAATTCGCAGACATGATCTACAATAAAAATTTTTTTCTTCTTTGACAAAGAAAGTCATCGAGTGAATCTCTAAAATGGATAAACTGCGATAATGCTTGTCATTTCTATGCACTGAGGCTCAGGTAACATAATGTTAGTTTGGAGACTTGTATCTAAATTCACTTTATCCTCGTCATTTTGACAAAAGGTTTCTCCATCGCGAATTTTGTCATCGGATAATAAAGGAATATGTTGAGAATCGACTTACATTCATTGGATGCTGATGGAATGATCAATTTAAATTATATATGTGCGTAACAGACAACCGAATGTGTAATATCATGTTCATGGTTTTGCAATGTTAACAATATTCATGAAAGTGCTTGAGTTCTCCAGCAAAGTTCATGTCCACATCTTAAGGATATGTTTGATTTAACGTATAATTGGGAAGTCGAGTCTCTTCTGTAGCATCTAATTTTGAGAAAAAGTAACACCTTCTCAGCACTGTTTTGAGCAAGTAGCATCTCGCCGTAAAATATAAACATTATGTAACTATTCTTATACAAGATGTTAGATAGAACTATGTAGGATCGCACAGTTATTATTAAAAATTTTAAGAAAATTAAATAAAAATTTGTGTTGGCAAGACTATTAAACCAGTAGTAATAAGGGCAAAATCCAATATTTTGCTCTGGCGTAGCGTAATATTTTGTCCACCCCTAAAAATGGAAATAAAATTCGGAGTTTTAGCCGTTTTGACTATATAATACCAAAATGTAGCTTTTTGACCCTCTATAAACGTGGTTTTCCGGATGTGTTTTGATTGATCGCAATTCTTTTCAGAATTGTTCAAATTTTTTCAGAAAATCCATGTTTTTGCTATTTCAATATCAACTTTCATTTTTTTTGCGAAATGTTTCAAAACTTAAATATGCATATATGGTCATTACCTTAAATAATTACGTATTACATTTCGATTTTTTTAGTTTTGTGCTCAGCGTTGTCCAATTTCCAACCCAATTTTTTTTAATTTGAAATAGTGAAAATATGGACATTTTTTTCCTACTTTATATCGATCACCATCAAAATTTGAGGGCTTTACGTCAGGCAGATATCATCTTTTTACTTAAATAATTTTTGTATATACCAATAGAAATTTTTATAATTTTTAAAAAAAATTTTTTTGAAAATGTCCAATACAAATACAGTACTTCTGCTCAAGGCTATAGGTATACTGGACTAAATAAAAGCATTGGGTACATCTTTGCACGAACTATAAAAGCTCCTGAAAAATTTGACGTTGACGGATGAGTGATAAAAAAATATTAAATGTTTTTAAACTTTCAAATTAAAAAAAGTAATGGGTAAACCCACAACGGTGAGCATCAAAACTAAAAAATTCGAAAATTTAATACGTAAGTTATTGTAGTTAATGGGGACCCATCTATTGCATATTGTCAATTGAAGTCATTTCGCAAAAAGTTGTATATTTTTTAAAATATGCAAAAACATGGATTTGAAAAATGAAATATTCCGAAAGAATGACTACAACACCGAAAAACACCGAAAAACAATGTTTTAGGGTCAAAAAAGCTACATTTTGGTATTGTCATAGTCAAAATCACTAAAATTCGAAATTTTATTCCATTTTGTTGGGGGGTGAAATGGGGCCAACCGCCGAAGATTGACTGCTGGTGGAGAGTTTAATGAAAGATGACCGATTATTAACTGTTAAACAGAGTCCCAACACCATACAATTTAGAAAGTGAAGGTAGAAAAATCATGCATGGATGCTTTGAGACTAAAAACGATATCCGTTATTTGCCTAAAAATTCTTAGAATTAGAAGAAAAAGATGAGATAAATATGTGTTAACCTTTGACTTAAGTGTAAACATGTGGGAAGTCTAATATAATAACTGAAGAAATATATCTATCTTACCCCACCGCTCTTAATGGCAAGTATTTCCTCTAAACCAACATTATTCACTCTGTACAATTCAACCACATCCTGCAACCCGAATTCCAAAATGCTTCCCCTGCACACACGAATCTTGATAGCTGGATCCACTGTAGTGGAGTGGAACACTCCTTGAATTAAAGATCCTCCTTGAATAGGGACAAAGTAATTGAAGATCTTTAGATGGGGGTAAAACAGATGTTTTAAAAGTGATGTTTGTGCTTTTTAAAGAAAGGAGGAATATCTAAATTTGATCTGATAGCTAACAGCTGTCGGTTGGTTCTAAGAAGCAGAACACAACCAAAAATAATGTCAAGTTCGAGTTCGAGTTCGAGTTCCAGAGTAAATGTTAGTTACTACTGGAACAAGAAGATTATGTGTGATAAAGTATAGGATGCAAACACAAGAACAATCACTTAACGTTGTGTTTCTTGTTTTTTGCTCCGGAATTGACTGATGTTCGAGATCCGAATTGAATGAGTGCCGCCAAAAACTTGAGACAGGATAAACAGCAATAAAAAGCAGTCCAGAAAACAGCGATGGCAAGAGTGGTACCAAGAATGGCGCTAGGCCCCAGCGATGGCACCCAGCGATGGCACCTAGATGAATTGAAATGAATAGGCATTTGAATTAGTTACATTCGCTCCATAACAGAAAACACAAAAATAGAATTAAGCATTGAAATATGGCTTACCCTGGGTACATTTCTCTGTAAGCGGTGACACGGTATGGAAGAGACGGAGAGGCTGGTAATCAATCTAAAAAGACATACGTGATAGAGTATAAGGATTAAGCAGCATTCTGAATTGAAATATTATAAACTATAATTGAATTTAAAAGCTAAGATAAAAGAAATATCTAGATTGTAAATGCCTTTGAAAAACTGAGAGAGAGACTCAATTCTCTTCGTAAGATTTTATATGAAAGAAATTGGTCCATTGAGAAAATGACTTGAAGGGTCTGAAATAATAATCATCTATAGTCAAGATGCTAAAGAAATACTGATAGCAGTGATGGGAGAAAAGAAGCAAGTAATGATACGAATTCCTGCACATGCACAATACTTCTAAATCCGATAAATAATGATAATAAATTTAAGGTCGTACAGCTTTTAGGTATATTTCAGGCTGATCAATTTTTGGGTGATCTGAGCTAGGGGGCGTTGGACTGCTGCAAGTAGCCCAACAACGTCCTCTTTAAACAGCTAGACATTGTAAAAAAATTACACAGAATCACTTATAAATAGATTTTATCATTAGTGTTGAAAGAAATCGTTATCTGCAACTTTCCACAAGACGTAAGCATGATATGAATATACCTTTAAATATTTAAAATAATGTAAGTAAAAAATGTGCATCTCTGCTTTCACACATATAATAATATAAAATAAAGGAAAAGAAAAATTAATTCTCTTTTTAAAAAAAAAGAGGCGATATTGTTACGTTTGGGAGTCTGTTTGAAATATTTATTAAATTTAGAGAGGTAGGAAGGCTCAAAATTTGTGTGTGTGTGTGTGTGTTGTGTGTGCGTATGGTAGACTAAGATATTTTTTATGGGCTCTTTAATTTTTAATTGTATACCGTATATAATATATTATTATATTATATATATTATATATAAATATATATAATATATATATAATATATAATAATTAGTATATAATAATAATAATTATAAGATAGCTACTGTTATTTATTTAATTTTTTCTTTATTTTATCGTTTCGTATTTAAATTTTTGGGCCCCCTATACCTCGGGGCCCTAGCAATAGTGTTTTTTACCGTAACCGGTATCGGCCTGAAAATATTGTTATATTTAAATATATATATATATTATATATATTATATAATATATATATAATTATATTATACTTATTATAGTATAAATTATAATTATATATTTATATATTATATATATAAATAATATAGTATATAATATAATGTATGGAGTATATATATTATATAATGGTATGTAGGGGGTAAATGTGTTTAGTAATTGCAACAGGTCCATGCCCTGCCGTATATGGATTCCCCCCCCCGTGGTGATTTTGTCGATGAATGGGATGTCGGTGGCTTCATTGCGGTGTGTTGGTGTAAATCCAGCAGGTAAACGAATTTATAATAATAAGTATAGTAAGAAAAATAATTATGTAAAAATATAATTATATATTATAATTATAATATATATATATATAATATATAAATAATAATATATATATATAATTATATAAATATATATATAATCTATATATATATTAAATTACTTATAATATAATTTATATATCCTATATTATATAATATATATAGTAATATATATATTATATCTGTGTCAGACAAAATATATAATTATCAATAACAGCTAGGATAATGTAGGGGGGGGGGGCAATAGTTTAAAGTATATTATACTAATATAATATATATATAGTATACTATATATATATATATATATATATTAATGGTAATTGGTTACCTCAAGGGTTTGTTCACTCCGATCTTTTTTATAATTGAACTTACAGGTATTAACTATAAAAACTATCATGAATGAATGTGAAAACGATATTTTTGTCGCTTCTTTTTAGGATATATAAAGTTACAAGTGCTCAAGTTGTTAATAAAACCCTATATGGATTTGTGGTTTATTATAAAAACGAATAAAAATTTTTTTTTGAAATTAGGATATAGCTGCTAAAAAAATAATATTATGAAGAATATAGGAACGAACAAAATGGCAGTGCTCTTAGGAAAAGAAAGTTACAAGCTCTCAAAGTTTAAAATTTCCATAGACTTTTCTTATAAAAATTAGTAGGCCTCGTGCTCGTTTAGGGACATCCTATAAATCTAAAAGAACAGATTTTGTAATCTACATAACCTTTCTGGTATATATAAAAATTATCATAACCTGAACTTAGAGGCCTGAAATGAGACAACCTGGACGATCATATTAGGAAATGAAAAGTCTATGGATGTTTTAACAACTTTGAGAGGCGTATTTTTTTCTCTAAAAAGAGGAATTTGTTTCACTATTGATAATTTATTTTTACAGTAATACATGGAGTTTTTCATAAATTGGGATGAATGCACAAAATTCTTCCACTTACGTAAATATTAAAAGTAGTTATATATCGTATATATATTTAATACTATCATGTATTTATATATATATATATATATATATAATATAATTATATATATTTATATATTATATATAATATAGTATCGATTGTCTGAATTATTTTTCCCAGTTTTCTACTAAACAACCCCTAATAACGTCGTCGGCAATAAACGATCTAAGGTTCTCTTGTTGTTTATTTCGATTTAGGGGGGGGGCAGTGCCCCCCCCCCCCCGCTGCTAGCTCATTGTATTATATATATTATATATATATTTATATAAATTAATATATCTAATATTGATTACTATATTACATAGTGAATATAGTATATTTAATATATTTTATATAATATATATAATTATAATTTATAAAATATATATAATATTTATATTATATATTATATATATTATCATATAATATAATATATAGTATATATATTAATTTTATATGGTGTTCCTAGATGTTTAAAAAATGGTAATTTCCCACTATTCGAATTGAAAAGGAATTTTTGTATTATATTTCGTTTAATCTAAATAATTTTCGTATTCAATATGAAAGAATGCAC
>JABUQX010085533.1:0-27500 GCA_015478945.1 Trachelipus rathkii
ACTCGATAGTCACTGTCTCTAGCTGAATGGCCAGAGAATAAGCACGATCGAACCATGGATTATGAGAAAGAAAGATTTAGTTTTAGAAGGAATGAATGAGAAAAGAAAAATTTAGCTGAAGAAGGAATGAACCTGCTCATCCCATCAACTATTACAGCTCCCTCTTATCTTTTAAATCTTAATACATCCATCATTATTCTTAACTGAGGTAGCCAATTTGCTATCTCTGCTAAACTTGAAACCTTAAACATTTATTCCTGGTTTAAATATTTTATACATGTATGAGGAACAGCCACTTGAACTAAGAAATCGTTACGGACCACAAAATGTCTCCTCATTCCATTAATAAATACTTTTCATTTTCATTGATTAACTATTATTATATTATTATTATTATTATATTATTATTATTATTTATTATATTATATTATTGTTTCTTTAACATTATGATCATTTTTATATTATTATTTTTAATTATCACTTTGAGACTTAGGAATCAAAAATTTTGATCGCTAAAATAATTTCGGGAGGTTGAACCCCTGACCCCCCTGTTACAGCCTTATATATTATGTATATAGTGTATATATGCATATAGGTTGATAGTATATACAAGTATATAGAAACAAATATATACAACAATATTATATATATATATATATATATTATATATATATATATATTATAGGATGCTAATCGTTAATATTGCGAAAAAATTCAGTATGATATTCCTTGCATAAAATATAAGATATGTGTCAATTAAACATCAAAAAAAATATGCCTCGTTTCCAAGATATACAAGGTAATGTAACTTATATGTATAATTAGAGTTGTTAAAAAACGTGTTTTTTTTTTAAATCGTTTTTTTTTTTAACATCGTTTTTTTTTGTTTTTTTTTTTTTTTTTTTTTTTTTTTTTTTTTTTTTTTTTTTTTTTTTTTTTTAAATTTCTTTTAAATTTTATCATACCATTCTACTAAATATTTATCATTTACCTTATTTATTATAGGAAACAGGTGTTGCAGGATAATAATTAATTATATATTTAAAGTTATATACATTAAATGGTTTAAGTTGATAATATCTCATAAAACTTTTGACAATGGCTGGAAGAAAACAAACACCTGTCCATTCTCTATTTACTGTTAAGGAAAATCATACATACAAAGGTAAAAGAGCACTTTGTAAATTGTGCTTCACTGAGGTGGCCAATAATGGTTCAAGGAAAGAACAACACATACCGAATTACAAAAAAATGCAGTGATGACATAAAAATGAAATACTTGGGAAATCAGAAAGAGAGTAAGAGTACAGCAAAATCAAGGGAAGGGAAGCAAAGTAAAGAAATGCAAATGCTTACAAAGCAGAAAAAAGAGCACAAATAAATAAGCCTTCAGTTGACACTGTTCCTATCACTGATAAATCTGATTATGTTCAAATTGCTCAATGTGAAGACAATAAAGGTCATATATATACTGTATATATATATATATATATATATATATATATTATATATATATATATATATATATTATATTATATATATATAAATATATATATATATATATATTATATAATATATATATACGATATATTTATAAATATATATTATATATATAATATATATATATATATATATATATATATATATATATATATATATATATATATTATATATATATAGTATATATAATATATATAGTGGCAGCTCGTGGTCAAAATTCTTGAGTAGGCAAAATCAATATATTATATATATATATATATATTATATATATATATATATATTATATATTAGTATATATATATTATATAATATATATATATATATATATATATATTATATATATATATATATATATAGGCTTACAACACTCAGGAAAAAATTTAATTTTTAATGAAACTTAAATCAAATACGAATTCAATATCCCCGTATTTATAAAACTAAGAGCTCAATTTTATTAAAAGCGCACAAAATCAGTAAATAAACTTAAGATTTAATAACTAATATGAAAAGCTTATTATTACTAACTCCAACTAAACACAGAAACATTCTCATTAATAACATGAAAATAAAACTACTGGTCTGCCGAGGCAAATTAGCTACTAGCCTAGAAGGAGTCTGACTCAAGCGAGTATGGCGACTCTGGTCGGAAGAATGAGTCAATGATTCTATATGAAATTATGAATTAAATAAGTCGGTATAAGAGATGATCAAGTTAGCATAAAATTAAATAATTAGTTAATTATTATTATTATATTATTAATAATATTATTATTTCTTGCTAATGTAATTTAAATTGGGATTCTTTAAAAAAAATGACTGCTAATTGAGTCGGTCGGCAAATACGAACTTGCCTTGCCATATAGGAAAAGGAACTATTTTTTTCACTCAGAGAAATAACAATTGCCACCAATCGCTAATATTAAAAAAGGGAATAGAGTAGAAATTTAAATCGGCGCCTTATCAGTGCAGCCTTTGAACTACACCATATATTATATATATATATATATATATATATATATATATATATATATATATATATATATTTATATAATATATATATATATATATATATACGGTATATATATACTATATATGCTAACTTTTTAATATTTTTTGGGTTCACTAAGGCAAGTAGGCGTTGCCTACTCTGCTATAAATCTAAATGTACATTGAATTATATATATATATATATATATAATATATATATATATATATTATATATATATATATATTATTTAATATATACTATATATATATATATATATAATATTATATATATACGGTATATATATATATATATATATATATATTATAATATATATAATATATATATATTATATATATATATATAAATATGAAGTATATATATATATATATATATATATATATATATATATACTTTTTTACTTTTATAAAAACAATTGCATACAAATACAATACAATATACAAGCAAATTGAAACAATATTTCATAATTTTTCTTCAGGTTCAAGCTTTTCAGAAGGTCTACAATCTGAGCAAGGAAATGCTAGATGTGGATGAAAAGAAAGTAATGGGAGAATTGTTGAATTTTTCCAGTTAGAGGGACTTCTTCAGTATGGAATATTTCTGGGCTTCACTTTCCAACAATGTTTCATCTGCAGCATGGTGGATTAGTTTATGTAAGCATTGCAAGATATCAAAAGTAGCCTCCCGAATTCTAGACCTTCCTGCCACTTCAGCTGCATGTGAGAGAAGTTCTCAGCACATGCAAATATCCCTTCAAAAAAAAGAAACAGGCTCACAAATGAACATGCAGAAAAACTATTATTCATGTCATAACTTGAAATTGACAGAGACGGGGCAGCCAGAGCCTTCCAGTACTTTTTTCAAATTAATGTAAAAGTTGGTAGTAGTTAAACGTCATCAAATTCATCACCCTGAAACCACATACACTATCAGCCAGAGTTCTCAGTCAGGTAGCTCAGGTTTCTCTGTAAGGACATTGAAGTCTGATAAAACCAAATCTAAAGACACCTCTGTCCATAGCTTTGAGTCAGAGTCTGACTCCTCCTTCTCTTCCACAAATATAGCATATAAGGATGAGGAATCGGATTTATCAGTAGAGGCCATGATTGGAAACAGGTCTGAGGATTCAGATGCAGAAGAAGTAGAACAGGAATTTAATGAGGCCCTTGATGGTTCTTTAGAAATTTAGTAATTTTAGTTAGGCCTTATCATACTAGTTACTAACTTATGGTACTTAATATTATATTCTTTATTTGTGTAAGTAAATATACATTATAGTCATATGACTTATTTCTCATATGATCATATTCATTTCATGTACATTCTTCAGTTTTTACGCTTCAAAGGTAAGAAGTGTAATGTTGAATAAACTTGGCATATTTTTTTTTTTTTTTTTTATTTACTAATGTTTATTTCTAATGTGCTTATTTTTACAGTATAATTATATAGGTAAAAAACTGTTTATAATTCTTTATTAGTTAATAAATTTAATGAAATAAGGAAAAAAAAATAAAATAAGAAAAATATATATTAAAAACAAAAAAAAACAAAAAAAAACAGGAAAATCAATTGTTTTTTATTCATCATGTTTTTTTTAATAAAAAACATGTTTTTTTTTAATAAAAACGGTCGTTTTTTATTCACTTACATCTCTAGTTCGGTGCAACTTGACAACATTTTTGCATGATTTGTCAGAGAATGCAAGAATAACATTACTTCTAATGTTCAACAAAATTTTGAATAAAAAACAATTGATTTTCCTGTTTTTTTTGTTTTTTTTGTTTTTAATATATATTTTCTTACTTTAATGTTATTTTTCTTTATTTCATTAAATTTATTAACTAATAAAGAATTATAAACAGTTTTTTACCTATATAATTATACTGTAAAAATAAGCACATTAGAAATAAACATGAGTAAATAAAAAAAAATAAAAATATGCCCAGTTTATTCAACATTACACTTCTTCCCTTGAAGAGTAAAAACTGAAGAATGTACATGAAATGAATATTATCATATGAGAAATGAGTCATATGACTATAATGTATATTTACTTACACAAATAAAGAATATAATATTAAGTACCATAAGTTAGTAACTAGTATGATAAGGCCTAACTAAAATTACTAAATTTCTAAAGAACCATCAAGGGCCTCATTAAATTCCTGTTCTACTGCTTCTGCATCTGAATCCTCAGACCTGTTTCCAATCATGGCCTCTACTGATAAATCTGATTCCTCATCCTCATATGCTATATTTGTGGAAGAGGAGGAGGAGTCAGACTCTGACTCAAAGCTATGGACAGAGGTGTCTTTAGATTTGGTTTTATCAGACTTCAATGTCCTTACAGAGAAACCTGAGCTACCTGACTGAGAACTCTGGCTGATAGTGTATGTGGTTTCAGGGTGATGAATTTGATGACGTTTAACTACTACCAACTTTTACATTAATTTGAAAAAGTACCGGAAGGCTCTGGCTGCTCCGTCTCTGTCAATTTCAAGTTATGACTTATGAATAATAGTTTTTCTGCATGTTCATTTGTGAGCCTGTTTCTTTTTTTGAATGGATATTTGCATGTGCTGAGAACTTCTCTCACATGCAGCTGAAGTGGCAGGAAGGTCTAGAATTCGGGAGGCTACTTTTGATATCTTGCAATGCTTACATAAACTAATCCACCATGCTGCAGACGAAACATTGTTGGAAAGTGAAGCCCAGAGATATTCCATACTGAAGAAGTCCCTCTGACTGGAAAAATTCACCAATTCTCCCATTACTTTCTTTTCATCCACATCTAGCATTTCCTTGCTCAGATTGTAGACCTTCAATTTGCTTGTATATTGTATTGTATTTGTATGCAATTGTTTTTATAAAAGTAAAAAAGTATATATACTGTATATATATATATACTATATATATATATATATATATAATATATATATATATATAATATATATATATATTAATATATATATATTATATTAGTATATATATATTATATATATATATATATATATATATATATTATATATATTATATATATATATATATATATAATATATATATAATATATATATATAACCTGTATACGATATATATATATATATATATATATATATATATATATATATATATATATATATATATATATATATATATATATATATATATATATATATATATATATATATAATATATATATATAATACACCGTATACGGTATCATATATATATAATATATATATACTATATTATATATATATATTATATATATATATATTATATATAATATATATATATATATATATATATAATATATATATATATATTATACACGTATACGGTATATATATAATATATATATTATATATTTATATAATATATATATATATATATATATATATATATATATATATATTATATATATATACGGTATATATTATATATATATATATATATATATATTATATATATATATATATATAATATATATATTATATATATATTATATATATATATTATATTATATATATATTATATATAATATATATATATATATATTATATATATATAATATGTGTGTGTGACCTTTTTTCAAAGTAGAACATAATTTTCATAGTGAGATAGGAAGTTGAATAAAACGTGATCAGAATAAGAAATTAAGGAAGAAAGCATGCCATCTTGTTATAAGAAAGCATTCATCCAGTAATAGGGTTGTTAAATTTTGGAATAGTCTGCCAGAGGAGGTTGTTTTGAGTGGTGCTCGATGCAACATTTTAAGAAAAGGGTTTAGATTCGTTATGGATTGGGTTTGGGTATCATATATATATTTGACGAAGCCAAATTGGAGTTTTTTTAGTTATAGTAGTTTATTAATGTTAGATGGCAATGTGTGATCATAACTTGTTAAAATTAAAGCATGTGGGATGGTTTGGGTATCATATTTAATATCATTTAGTTTTGACTAAGCCAATTGGTGGATTTGTAGTTTTAAACAAATTGAGAAGCCCAGGGTGCTTTGGTGATTTGCATGAGCAAATGTTTGGGTAGTTGTGGTTGACTGGGCACAGTCTCGATAGGCCCATGTGGCTTTTTACTGTTTCTATATTCTTAATGTCTTTATGACCTTTATTGTCTTCACATTGAGCAATTTGAACATAATCAGATTTATCAGTGATAGGAACAGTGTCAACTGAAGGCTTATTTGTGCTCTTTTTCTGCTTTGTTAGCATTTGCATTTCTTTACTTTGCTTCCTTTTCCTTGATTTTGCTGTACTCTTACTCTCTTTCTGATTTCCCAAGTATTTCATTTTTATGTCATCACTGCATTTTTTGCAATTCAGTATGTGTTGTTCTTTCCTTGAACCATTATTGGCCACCTCAGTGAAGCACAATTTACAGAGTGCTCTTTTACCTTTGTATGTATGATTTTCCTTAACAGTAAATAGAGAATGGACAGGTGTTTGTTTTCTTCCAGCCATTGTGAAAAATTTTGAGATATTATCAACTCAAACCATTTAATGTATACTGTATAACTTTAAATATATAATTAATTATTATCCTGTAACACCTGTTTCCTATAGTAAACAAGGTAAATAATAAATATTTAGTAGAATGGTATGATAAAATTTAAAGAAATTTAAAAAAAAACAAAAAAAACAAAAAAAACGAATAAAAAACAATAAAAAACAAAAAAAACAAAAAAAACGATGTTAAAAAAAACGATTTTAAAAAAAACACGTTTTTTAACAACTCTAATTTGGGACACATCTGATATAATCCATTGCCATCCCGTCACATCTCAACCTATTAATCGATCCGGGCACATACACCGTGAAATGTTACGACCTTCTATTTCCTATCTCCGGTTCTCTCTTCATTTATACATATACTAGTCCGTGTCGCGTCAAGTTCTGTGTTCAAGTGTTGCTCATATTTTCAAAATGAATTACACAAATAGCGAAATTTGCTACTTACATCTTGTTAAGTCACGTACGTACGGTAAGTCATTAACAAGCCATGCGTCTCTATGAGGAAATGTACCCTAACATCGTGTCATCACCGCATCAATACTATGTTTGCACGTCTCAATCAACGTCTTAGAGAAACGGAAGTTTTAAAAAACTTACTAATGGAAACGGGAGACCTCGCACAGTATCAACTCCAGATGCCGAAGAACAGGTTCTCCAAGAAATTGAGGACAGTCCTACAACAAGTAACAGAAAGATTGATGCAAAACTAAATGTAAGTTATTCACAATTTTCAGGGTATTGAAAAATCACTTCTGACCCTTATCAACACTCCCAACGAAGTGCAGGGAACTTAGTACGCAAAACAAGATTTTCCTGCAAAACGTAGCTTTGTTTTGTCGATGGATGCAACAGAAAATTGCAGACAATTCTCACCATTTTAGCAGAAATATTGTTCGCCGATGAGGCAAATTTTTCCAAGGACGAGCCATATCACTTCACAACACATCACATATGGGTGATGAGAACCCCTGCAATAACGTTAAGCCCGCCATCCACCAGTTTTCAATCTGAAATGTATGGGTTGGAATTGTTGGCGACCATTTGATAGGTCCATTCTTTTTACCAGCGAGGCTTACTGGAGACGTTTATCGCCAATTTCTTGAACATGACTTGCCTACACTACTGGAAGACGTCCCATTACAATCAAAAATGTATTTCATGCACGACGGCGCTCCAGCTCATTTCAGTTTAGTTGCTCGTAACTATTTGAACACTGTATATCCAAGCCGTTGGATAGGTAGAGGAGGTACAGAACCTTGCCCTCAGGTCTCCAGACCTAAATGCATTGGATTTCTTCTTGTGGGGGTCACCTGAAACATTTGGTTTATACAGCAACAGTTGAAAGTCCCGAAGAATTAAGGGCTCGCATAATCGCATCTTGTAACACAATTCGGCACACCCACGGTATTTGAACGTGTCCGCCAATCAATGCGTTGCAGAATAGAGGCTTGTATTGCCGCTGGGGTGCTCATTTTCAACATTTGTTATAACCTTAGTGCACATTGCTTCGTACTATTTCTGTTGTATATTTTCTTCTGTGCAGTAATGTATGTATTCTTATAATTAAATAAATTGAATGAATTTGTTAATTACCTTTCCAAATTTAGTTTACTGTTTATTGTAACTTAATGTTTAAATAGGTTTTATCACCTTGTATCTTGGAAACGAGGCGTTTTCGGTGAAATGTTTATTGACACATATTATCTTATATTTAAGCAAGGAATATCATGCTGAATTTTTTCGCAATATTAATGATACACCCTGTATAATATATTATAATATCTATATATATATAATATATATATATATATATATATATATATATATATATATATATATATATATATATATATATATATATATATATATATATATATATATATATATTATATATATAATATTATATAATATATAATTTAATATATATATATTTTTATTATATATATATATATATATATTATATATATATATACTAATACTGTATATATATATACGGTGATATATATATATATTATCTATATTTATATTATAAATTTTATATATTTTTATATATTAATATATATATATATATATATATATATATATATATATATATATATATATATATATATATATATATATATTAAAGAGAGAGAGAGATAGAGAAAAAAATTTTAAAATAGTTTTTTTCAATATTAGGTGGTGGTTTATCTCTGCCTCTAATAAGTCATCCATCATCGCAAAATTTCATAATCGTCCCATCACTAGTTTCTGCTATGGGTTGTTTTTTATCTCCTTATCAAAAATGATGGTTTCTTCATTTTTTTCCAAAATAATTTTAAAAATATAAGATATATAAGAAATTCTAATTTAAGACTCATAATAGCCTAGGAGTTAACCTCAACTAATAAAGTACTTGAGAAGTTGAGCCTATCTATATAAGTCATAAATAACATTAACAAAATTTGAAAATTTTTTTTTTTAGGGTCCAGTAGCTATATACCTATGTGTGGGTCAAATGTTGATTATCCACCTCCAAGTTAAGCTCAAGGCAATTTTTTTTTTAAAATCTACGTAATTGAATAAAGTGTTGAAAGCAACTCTTGGTGCCACTGCTTGTTTTTTTTTTTTTCTATCACGTGAAAGTTAAAAGGAATGAATATTTATTGTGAGGAAATTTTTTAGTTTCTACTTTTTTTTTTTTTTTTGTAAAATAAACTGAACAAAGATTAATATTAAATTTTAAGCAATGGTTTGCTGGGAGCAACGGTGGTAGCCCATCGCTGTCGGCAGTGCCTTTGCGGCGTCATGTTATCCCACTTCAACTGGTATTTGATTAATTAAAAAAAAAGGAAAAAAGTGTACATCGTCTACATTCAGAATTTAATAATTTTTAGGGTAATAATCTGAATACCAAGCCTATGGTATTTGTTTATTAAAAAAAATTGTACATGACCGTCTACCATTCCATAATTGCAAAACTTAGGTATGTAATCAAATTTAAAAAATGAAATAGAGTTGTTCGGTAATTTTTGTTTTAGCTTAGGCCTGAATCCCCCCCCCCTAAAAATACAAATATTCTTTTTATTTTTTATTAAATTTTTTAACATTTTAATTACAGTTTTATTTGACTTTTAGGAAATGTATTCAGATCCATGCATCGATATTACCTATTATATACTGTGAGCATTAAAAAAATCTGACCATTTATATATATATATATGGTATATATATATATAATATATATATATATATATATAATATATATATTATATATTTATATATATATATATAATATATTATATATATATATATATATATATATATAATTATATATATATATATATAATAGCTTATATTATATATATATATATATAATATATATATATATATATATATATATATATATAAAAATAAATATATATCTATATAAAATATATAATAATATTCATTTACTTGTAAAAAATATCCAAAAAAAACACGATTATACACAAACTTTTTTTATGCATGCACTCTTACACAATTTTGGTTCAAGTAAACGTAAATTGTCAAAACTTTGACTTCAACCTACATTCTTTCTAACACGCATTAAGAAGATACATACCTATATATATTGTCGATAAATCATAAAAAAATTATCAATCAAATAATAATGCTATCATATAATATGTCAATAATAATTGGAAAAAATATCAAAGTATTATCCTACTGAACGAATAAAGCCTAATTTAGTAGATTTAAAATTTTTGGAGCATTATTTTTTATATTTTATATTGAAATTATAGACATAAAATGTATGAAAATCAATAAAAAAAACTTCAAATAATATTTTGATACCATTTTTGTACATTAAATGGTTTATAGTTTCAATCAGTTAATTGGACTATGGAACTCCACAAACAGTTAACCTATAATTTTTAGGAAATTTTTTTGTTCTGTTTACAGTGTTATTGTTAGAATATATTTCAATTAAAATAATAAAAAATGGATATCAAATCAGAAATTGAAATTAAAGAGGAAGATTTAGATTCAGAAAATTACTCTTATCAACAAAGTTCTCAGATATATATATACTATATATATTATATATATATGATATATATTATATATATATATAGTATATATATATTATATATATATATATATTATATATATATATATATAAATATATATATATATATATATATATATATATATATATAATATATATATATTCTATTATAATCATTTCTTGTATATATATATATATATATATATATATATATATATATATATATATATATATATATATATATATATATTATATTTATATAAAAAAAAATATTTATTTATATTTTTATATATATATATATAAATATATTATATTATATATATATATATATATATATACTATATATATTATTATATATTATTTATATACATATATTATATATATAAGGTATATATTTAAATATTATATTTATAAAATACTATATATATATATATATATATATATATATATAGTACTGTTACCTAAAAATAACCCATTTTTCATATTTTCGGTTATAACTATTAAATTATTTTACATATCTTACTTTTATAATCATTTCTTATAACGGCTAGGCCTAGGCTATATAACCCAGTAAAAAAAATTTATTTGGCTTTAAAACTTTTGTAATTATTTAGACCCCAAAAAAAAATAAAAATAACCCGCCGTTTGCAAATGTAGCCCACTTGTATGACAAAAATAACCCATCCCCAAAAACCCTCTCTAGAGTGGCAATATGCTGTTATTAGTTATTAGAAGTATGTTACACGTTATTTTAATTAAATATAAATGAAAATAAAAAAAAAAATTAAAAGAAAAAAAAAACATCAAATTTAAAATAAGAAAATCAAAATTTTAATTACCTTAAAATAAATGAATTATGTATGTTGTTGGAGCTGGTTAATTGTATGCAGACTTTTGTTTCTTTTACTTTCTAGCACCCCATCTGCGTTCGTGGGTACTTTCCAATGCTGGCCTACTTTCCTGAGGTACTTTCCAGCTACTTTCCATATTTCACGTATATTCCTGAGCTGTTTTTCGTATGATGTCATTGCCTTTTAGACTATGATGTCATCCCTCATGTACGTTTGTGAGGCTCAGCTACTTTCCTGAGCTACTTTCATGTATGTTCCTGAGTGCTCATGTACTTTCATGAGATTTTTTAACCCACTGCCACCCCTACCACCCTATGTTCTATCCTTCAATACTATGACATCATCACTCAGCTACTTTCCAAGCTTTCCTACTTTCATGTACTTTCCTGAGCGTTTTTCATATGATGTCATCACTTAGCTACTTTCCATGTTTCCAGCTACTTTCAATGCTTCTAGCTGTTTTCATGTACTTTCCTGAGCGTTTTCTGTATGATGTCATCACTCAGCTACTTTCCTGAGCGTTTTCTGTATGATGTCATCACTCAGCTACTTTCCATGTTTCCAGCTACTTTCCAAGCTACTTTCAATGCTTCTAGCTACTTTCCAAGCTACTTTCAATGCTTCTAGCTGTTTTCATGAATGTTCCTGAGTGCTCATGTACCTTCCTGAGCATTTTCCGTATGACGTCATCACTCAGCTACTACTTTCCTGAACTACTTTCCATGTTTCCAGCTACTTTCCAAGCTACTTTCAATGCTTTTAGCTGTTTTCATGTACATTCTTGAGTGCTCATGTATTTTCCTGAGCGTTTTCAGTATGATGTCATCACTCAACTACTTTCCTGAGCTACTTTCCATGTTTCCAGCTACTTTCCAAGCTACTTTCAATGCTTCTAGCTGTTTTCATGTACGTTCCTGAGTGCTCATGTACCTTCCTGAGCATTTTCCGTATGACGTCATCACTCAACTACTACTTTCCTGAGCTACTTTCCATGTTTCCAGCTACTTTCCTAGCTACTTTCCATGTTTCCAGCTACTTTCATGAGTGTTTTTCATATGAAGTCATCACTGAGCTACTTTCATGTACGTTCGTGAGGCTCATGTACATTCCTAGCTACTTTTTATGTGGGTTATTTTTGCATAACATTTTGCACTTTTGGGTTATTTTAACATTACATTTTTTTTTTTTTTTTTTTTTTTAGACCCCACACTAAAAGATTAGAAAAAAGAACCATACAGCATGTTGTTAGAAGCTATAGCGCATATACATGCACATTTTCAATTAATTTGGAAGTGGGCTATTTTTATCATACAAGTGGGCTATATTTGAGGTTCACTTTGGAAGGTATGTGTGTGTTGAAGGGTTGCATAAAATTTCATGAAATTTGCTGTGGGATGAGATGAAAGATGGGACTAACATAATTTAATTAAATATTAACATAATTTACAGAGTTCTTAATGCAGCATTGGCTGCAAAAGTCCCAAAAATTCACTCCAAGTCCCTTTAAATTGTGTGAAAATTTTGAAAATTTTTAAAAATTTCCCAAAATTCAAAAAATCAACTTCGAACAATTATAACACCTTTTTTCACTCATACTCGATGGGATTAATAGGTGCACCAAATTTTTTGGTTCTACGCCTCATATATACTGAGATACAGAGTGGGCTATTTTTACGTAACCAAAACAGGTGGGTTACATTTAGGTAACAGTACTATATATATATATTCAATACTTTCAAAATCAAAAAAATCAATAATAATGAAATATACATATATATATATAAAATATTATATAATATATATATATATATATATAATATATATATTATAGAAGGTCTTCATTTTTATTGGTTTACACTGTTCGGGCGGTATATATTATATATACCTGTATAGTATATTATATATATATATTATATATTATATAATATATATATATATATATATTTATATATATATATATATAATATAATAATATTATATATATATATTATATAATATTATATATATATATATATATTATTATATATATACCTATATATATATATATAATTTATTATATATAGCTTTTATACAGTATATATTGTTTAAATTTGTAGCACTGAACTGTCTCACAATGTAGTGGTCTTCTATTTATAAGTCTGGTGAAATTGAATTGCATTTTCCTGACTAGTAATAGAATTAACACCATGCTATTTTGAGTTTTAATACATACTCTGTTTCAGCTCAATCATCAGAAAAACCTCTAGCCACCATAGGCATGGCTGTGACATTATTGTCTGCATTTTTCATTATTTCTGTATGTTTTTTTTTGAAAGAGGTATAATACTGTTTGTATAATATTGGCTAGTTTTAGTGAATGTGTGAGTATTAGCATTAGTATACTAATTTCCAATGCCACAAACTAAATTACAGAAAATCTCCTATTTTGCTGTTCAATTCAGAAACTGGCTTCAAGATTCAACTTCAGTTTGCAATACAGTAAAGTAGTATATTATACATTGCAGGGTTCACACTTTCTGGAAGTCAGGGAAACGTTTTAAGAAATGCTAAAAGTCAGGGAAATTTTAAATTTTCAAAACATATGAAGTGATCCATGGACCAAGTTACATATTTTTTGATATATTTATTTTCTTCCTTACTGTATAATTGTGAAATGAGAGATGTTTTGATAAGTGAATGAAAAGGATGGGTGAGGATGACATTCCATAAATCTACTTATATCCTGTTTCTTTCTATTTTTAATTTCCTACTATTCTTCCTATTCTGTCCGTAGAGGTTGTTCCAAGTTCATCCTTTCGATTGAAGGTGATTGGTATATAGATGTGTTTTTTTAGACTGTATGACTTTTTGACTTAATCTGTTTATATCTTTTTCTTTTTAGGGGTTTATACTTTTTTGAGTTTTTTTTTTTTTTTTTTTTGAGATTTAAATGAAGTGGTATTTTGGATTTTGTGGCAGTTGAAGCTTTTATTATTTATTTATAAAAATGATTTCAAACAAAAAAATCAGCTTTACGACAGTGGTTGGACATTAAACTTGCACCCACAGTTTATCTGGTGGTTGGGTAAAGGACCTGAAAGTTCCAAGGCATACTGTAAAGTATGTAAAAAGAACTTTGATCTATCTAACATAGCCGAAGTTTCACATTCAAGAGGGAAAACTCATTTGAATTTAATCAAAACTCAGCAGGACCAACCATCATTGAAAAACTTTTTCGTTTTGTTCTAACAAATATTAGTGAAAATGTGTGCACTGAAAATTGTCATTCCATCAACTTCCTCATCTACTCAAACGATTTGTAAAATGACGCTCTGAGTGTTCTATTAATAACCAACCAAAACCAGTTTATCAATCAGTTTCCTCTTTTTGCATTAGAGGCATGTTCAAGAATCTGAAATCTATGGGCATTTAAGGTGGATAATTCAAAATATTTTTGGTGGTGATTGCCTTCTCAGGACTTGATGAAGTTTTTTTCGTTCTATAGTACCTGGAATCAATGTTATGTGGAATTGGCGGCAAATTATTAAATTATGACTGATATTTTCGCATGGAAATGCGACAGTGGATGGAGGGTTTTCTGTAAATAAAGCAATTTTAGTGGAGAATCTGGAAGAACATAGTCTGATTTCTCAAAGAACAGAGCACAATGCAATAAGATCTCATGAAAGTATTCATAAAGTTCCTATCACTCAAAAAATGTTGACAAATGTATGAGCTGCCCATAGGAGATATGAAGAACATCTCAAAAGAGTCAAACAGAACCAAAAAGAGAAGAGAATAAAAAGGTTGAAAAAAGAAAATTATCCATACAGATCAATAACTTGAAGAGCAGAGAAAGATGTTAAAAACTCTGAAAGCTTTGACAGAAGAAGACGCTATAAAATCAAAAATTCAGATGCTTGAGAAGAAAAAGTTAACCTAAATCTCCCCATTTAGAACTTTTGTGATCACAGTGGACGTTATTCACCTAGGCTATTAATGTAAGCTTTTAATTTATTTTCTTTTTGTATAAATAAAACTGTTTACTTTTGGAAAAAATAAAAAAGGAGTGCGTTGGACGGCTATGGGGAAGGTATAGGCTGATTACTAAATAAAAAAAAAAAATATTTTTTTAAATTCATCCATGATGATGAACAATTTCTAAAGTATTTTCAATAATTTTAAATTTGTATGAAACTGAGTAATAGGCTGCAATAAATGATTTAATGGATATTTTATACGCCATAAATAACGAACACGCAGGTCAGGGAAAATTTGCGGATTTGGTCAGGGAAAGTCAGGGAATTCAAATTTTCAGTGTGAACCCTGATATGGGATGAAGATGCAAACCACAAACCTCTTGTGTGTAAAAACTTGCATAGCTAACTGAGCTACAAGTACTCATATATATATATATATTATATATATATATATATATATATATATATATATATATATATTATATATATATATATTATATATATATATATATATACTATATATATATATTATATTATATATATATTAAACTATTAATGAGTATTATAAACAGTTTTATCAACAGTAGTGGTTTAGTTTACTAAAAGAAGCTAACTTAAAATAAAGAAGTTTAATTAGTTATTCCCAAAGAATTAAGATTCTACCCCAATCTGCTATTAATGTTCAAATATTATTTTGAACATGATAGGTGAAAGAAGGAAAGTATAAAGGAGAGATTATATTATTTAAAATTAAGAAGCATATAACAGAAATATACCAGGAAATGGAAGATGAAGAGAAAATTGATGAATTATTGCTTAGGTATTGGGATTTCAAGAAAAGATCACTAAAGAATTGTATAAAGATTTTTGTCCAATTCGGACAAATGTAATTAGCATAAGAATAATAAGATAAGGATGGAACAGTAGTATGAAAAAGAAGGCTGTTTTGGAGAGATGAAAGGAATATGTGCAGAATTATTTAGAGAATATTAACAATCCTTTAAAAATCCACTCTCGTGGAAGATATGTATACTGTTGTAGTGAATTATTAAAATCAAAAAGTGTTGGTGAGAAAGGAATTGTGTAAAAAATGTTGAAAGACTTTTGTGATGAATATGTATATTTCAGATGTTAATAGGTTTAGCATATTAGATCTGTGAATCTGAAATGTAAATTGAGAGCAAATGTGTAAGTTCAATTTCATTGTGAATAAAAAAACACATCAAAATGTTTAAAACTGAAATCTTTGGTGACTATTAGTATTATGATCCAAGTATCCCTCCTCATATAGGGCTTTTGCATGTGGGTAGTTGCAAAAATATGTTAAAAAAAAAGAAAAACAAGGGCTGTGTTGGGAAGGAACCTTTAAATTAGACAGTAAATACTCTGTATTATAATATGAACATCTATTTGTATAAATTTATTTAAAAATTGAATTGAAAATTGGAATATTTTGAGTGAAGGAAAAGGAGGATTTTGATTACCTGAAAATATGAATATAAAATGTTTGGGGTTTTTGAATCATAGAAATGAGCGTTTATTTAATGAAAGGAAATCCTTTCTCCTCTCCTTCTCCTTCTCCTTCATAACTAATCCTAATTGTTTCTAATTTAGAATGGAATATAATAATATATTTGAGCTACACTTACATGTAAAAAGAGAAAGTTTCAATAATTTTACAAATGAAACCTTATTTCCTTTGTAGATTTTGTGAGGTATTTCTCAAATAAATTGGGGGGGGGGTTGATATATATTATATATATATATGTTTTATATATGTATAGAGATCTCTATTATTATATTTTATAGAAATAGAAATAATAGATATAGAATATATTTAGTATAAATAGTTAAATTTTATTGTATATATATATATATATATATATATATATATATATATATATATATATATATATATATAGTGGTGGTTGAGTTGGGGCCCTGCTATAACTTATACCCTAGGAATGTTTTTGCCTTCCTCAATCCTGATTGGGCTGTCATACACTACCTTATATCTTCAGGTGAAATTGTATGAATTGTCTTGGTACATGGAATGTTAAAGGAATAAATAGTGAGGAGAGAGGTGATGGATGTATTTAGAAAGGGTAAATTTGATTTGCTTGCTGTGACTGAAACATAGATGGATGGAAGTAGTGAAGATGAGTGGTGTGGGGTGAAATTTGTGTGTGTTGGAGTGGAGAGGAATGGGAGGAGGAAAGAGCAAGTTGCAATTCTAGTGAGTGACCTGTGGCAAAGAGTTATGGTGAATTTGGTTTGTGAGTTCTATAATTCTAATGCTGAAGGAGTCATTTTCTAACAAAGGTCGAGGTTGATGGTATGGAAGAACAGGTTCGTCTTCCTCAGCTCCTGTTTTATCACGTTTTCTTTTATCAGCTATTTTTATTCTTGGTAATATAAACATTTCTTTTACCTTAAGAAGAAAAAACAATTTTGTTTCTTTTATGTTGATCAAGTAATGGCTTTGTACTACAATATTTTAAAGTTTTCTTAGGGTCTACTCTTCATAGGAATATTCTCCCAGAATTGACAGACCACATTGTTTTGGGTGGGACAGTACAGTTATTTTTTTCCTCTTTCTCAGCCATCCCGTCATTTTAATAAAAAGTGTCAATTTTGTTCCTTAAAAAAGGCATTTCAGAATTTCTATGAAACCAGATACGAGTGTGTCAATAAGTGGAAGTGCAGTTTAGGAAACATTGAAATGTTCAAGTGTGTGCCACGAAGGAAGACGCCTGAATGGAAA
Organism: Trachelipus rathkii; assembly: GCA_015478945.1. Lineage (NCBI taxonomy): Eukaryota > Metazoa > Arthropoda > Malacostraca > Isopoda > Trachelipodidae > Trachelipus > Trachelipus rathkii. The sequence goes on from JABUQX010085533.1 coordinate 18,640, forward strand.
AAAAATGCAGGCAGTCTGAGTAGGAACTAACTCTTTACATGCACAGAAATGGAAGAAATTAAATATTCAATCATGAGAATCTCTTAGCAACTATATAAATGTAAGGCTGTTTGGATACATAGAATACACAAAACATTTCTGTTTGATTGATGGATATAGATTTTTTTCTGACTAGATTTTAATACTTTTTTAACATTGTAGAGTTTATTTTTTGTCTTGAAGGGAGTACAGCACTTGCTATTCTCACAGCAAGTGCTGTACTCTCACACACAACAAGTGCTGTCTTCAAGGGAGTACAACAGCACTTGCTATTGTCAAAGGAGAAATCTAGGTTAAGTTTTTGAAGCAATAGGGGCTATGTTAGTTGTAGAAAAAATTGTATCGTGTGGAGTGTGAAACTTTTATGATAATGTTGAAAGACTGAAATTTCCTGCGAAAGATTACTTTGTCAGAGAAATATTTATGGTACGATTGTGATGAAATACAGTCCCTCTCAACATCTAACTAAATTGCTTTTTTTTTTTTGTTCTGTCACTGAAGAATAATAGTAAGCTCAATATATTTATGCAATTATATTTATATTTATATATATATATATACTTATATATATATACCTATATATATATATATATATATATATATATATATATATATATATATATATATATATATATATATATATATATATAATATATATATATATATAAATATATATATAGTGTGTAAGAATAAATGGTGTCAATGGTGATTGGTTTAGGATTAATAGCGGAGTGAGACAGGGTTGTGTTATGTCTCCTTGGTTATTCAATTTGTATATGGATGGGGTTATGAAAGAATTCGAGGTGGGGATGGCAGGAAATGGTGTTAGAATGATGGATGAGAGATGGGGTGCCCTACCTATTATATGCGGATGATTTGGTTCATTGTGGCGAATCTGAAAGAAAGTTTGAAAAGATTGGTAGAGGTTTTGCAGGGTATGTAAAGGAGAGGTTTAAAAGTAACGTAGATAAGAGTATTAAGGTTATGGTGTGAGTGAGGACAGTCCTCAGTGTGAGAAGTTATGTTAGATGGTGAGCAGCTGGAACAAGTGTCTGAGTTTAAATATTTAGGGTATGTGTTGGATGAGAAGGGAACGGATGATGCAGAGTGTAGTAGGAAAGTTGTGAATGGCAGGAAGGTTGCTGGTGCAATTAAATCGTTGGTGAATGTAAAGGGACTAAGTCTTGAGTGCCGAGTAGGGTCTTACATGAGGGTATGTTGTTACCTGTGTTATTGTATAGGTTAGTGAGACTATGGTCTGGAGTAAATATAGATCTAAAGTTCAATAATGTGTTCAGATGGGCAATCTTAGGGAAAAGCTAGGTGAGAAGAATTAATAAAATGAGGAATGAACGTATTAGAGAGTTGTGTGGTGTGAAGAAAGGGGTAAATGAGAGAATAAATGAAAGTATGTTGAAATGGTTTGGTCACGTGGAAAGGATGAATGATAGTCGGTTGGTTAAGCGGATGTATAGTGGAGAGTGTGTTGGGAACCGACCGGCTGGGAGACCGAAGAGAAAGTGGATTGAGTCGGTGAACGAATGTCTGAAGGAGAGAAATGTGAGTTGCAGAGCGAGAATAAAGGTGCATGATAAGGAGAGAGAATGGCGGGGTTTTTGTATGGGGGCATGGTTTGTGGCCCACCTGGGCCAAGGGATGAACACTTACACTGATGATTTACCATAGTGAGGGTCCGTCGCGGTCCCGTGAAGCTGTAGGGTGGATTTGTCTGTGACGAGTTTTCACTAATTAATTTTACAGAGGGGGTGGTAAGGCTGGGCTTTCTTTTCGACATTTGTCATACTCTCCTACTGCTTTTCTTTTCCGATGCTTGTAGCGCTCCTTACTCCCAATCTTGGGGAAAATAAGGTAGGTGAAGAAAGAAAGAGAAAGAAAGAATATATATATATATATATATATATATATATATATATATATATATATATATATATATATATATATATATATATATATATATATATATATATATATATATATATATATATATATATATCTATATATATATATATATATATATATATATATATTACTTTCTTGAACAAAGAATTAATTAGTAAATATAATCATTTGACTGATTACTCAATTTTATTATTTTTTTGTATATATATATATATATATATATATATATATATATATATATATATATATATATATATATTTTTATATATATATATATATATATATATATATATATATATATATATATATATATATATATATATATATATATATATATATATATATATATATATATATATATATATATATATATATATATATATATATATATATATATATATATATATATATATATATATGAATGAGAACTACTTTGGCGTAGTGTTATATTTATATTGCTAGAAAGCCCTTGGATTTTTTATTATTTATTTATAAATTTATTAACACAACAAGTTTATTATATACAAACATAATATTAGCATTAATAATAATAATAATAATAATAATAATAAATTCCTTTAACACTTCTCCCTAATTTCTTAGACTTCTTTCTCCCTTTATGTGGTTTCCTTCTAATTTCCTGACAAAAAATTTTTTCCCAACACCAGTTGATGTAAATTTTTTTTAGTATTAGTACTTGCAATCCAAATCCAGACTCGCTCCTTGATTAATGCTATCGCCTTCCTATTAATCAGAATAAGAGTTGACTTCTTTTTAATTGTCTAGTTGGTCTTCAAACTTAATTTCCTCCCTTCATGGATCTTTGCACACTTTGGCTTGAATTTTGGTTGTATTACATTCCAGTAAACTTAATCAAGTCCTTTATTTTTATTTCAGATCTTTCCTAACAATGATGCCAACTTCACTTTAGAGGAAGGCATTAAAAGTGAAGAGTTAGATGAAAAGGCACCTATAAAGTTGGAGTTGAGAGTATCGGAGAAGGAATCCACGTTAGGCAAAGAACTGGTTAACAATGATGTCATAAAAACCAAAAATCTGACAATGGTTGAGAAGAAATCTTGTGCTCACCACTTAAAGGTTTGTTAATTTAAATTTATTACCTTTTACTCGAGTTATAAACAAGTTAACAGCTTTTCTTTATTATTATTATTATTATTATTATTATTATTATTATTATTATTATTATTATTATTATTATTATTATTATTGGCTGTAATGAAGAGGTGATAGTGATATGTGTTGGTTTCATGGTGTAAGAATAAATAGGCATTCTGGGGATGAGGTAATAGTTAGATTAAGAAAGTTGAAGAATGGTAAATCAGAAGGGATTGATGGAATCACGTGTGGTCAAGAATCGAGGCGAGATTGTGATTGACTGGAAATGAAAATTGTGTAACAAAGTGTTTGTATAGGATATAGTCTTAAATGATTGGAGGAGAGCAGTAATAGTACCCTTATATAAGCTTAAGGGAGGTAAGGGAAACTATAGGGGGATTAGTTTTGAGTGTTACAGGGAAGATATATGCTGGTATTTTGGTTGGAAGAGTGCGTAGGGTGACTGAGGGACTGATTGACGAAGAACAAATTGCATTTAGAAGTTGTAGAGGATATGTAGATCAAATTTTTACATTCAAACAAATTAAAGAGAAGAAGAAATTGTATTTAGGTTTTATAGACTTGCAACCGAAATATGACAGGATTAATTGGGAAGCTCTGTGGCAGGTGTTAGTGATATATGGTGTTGGTGGTAGGCTTTTAAATGGAATCAAAAGCATGTATGTCGATAGTGAAGCGTGTGTAAGAATAAATGGAGTGAAAAGTGAATAGTTTAATAATAGTGGAGTGAAGCAGGGATGTGTTATGTCTCTATGGCTATTCAATTTGTATATGGATGAAGTGTTGAAAGAATTTGAGGTATTGAAAGGTGTTAGAGTGGAAGAGAGTGGAGGGTGCCCTGCTTATTGTCTCTGATGATTTGGTTGTGTGTGGCGAATCTGAAGAAAGTTGGAGAGGATTGGTAGTTGGCTTTGGCAGGGTTTACAAGTAAATGTAGATAAGAGTAAGGTGATTGTAGTGGGTGAGAAGAGTCTGCGGTGTGAAATTGTGTTGAATGATGAGCAATTGAGACAAGTATCCGAGTTTAAATATTTAGGCTTTATATTGAATGAAATGGGAACGGATGATGCAGAGTGTAGTAGGTAGTAGGAAAGCTGTGAATGGTAGGAAGGTGGCTGGTGCAATTAAATCTTTGGTGAATGCAAAGAGACTAAGTCTTGAGTGCGCAAGGGTTCTGCATGTTGTTACTGGTGTTAATGTATAGTAGTGAAACTATTGTTTGTAATTAGAGGTAGAGTTCTAAGGTGCAATCTGTTCAGATCGACAATCCTGGGGCCGTGTTAGATTCAAGATGAATTGATAAAATAAGGAATGAACATGTTAGGGAGTTGTGTGGTGTGTAGAATAATGAGAGAATAATAATAGAGATAATATACGAGTTTATTAAGACGGTTTGGTCATATGGAATGGATGGATGATAGTTCGTTGGTTAAGCAGATTTATAGTTGTGAGTGTGCAGGGAATCGACTGGCTGGGAGACCGAAGGAAAAGTGGAGGGTCAGTAAAGGAGTGTCTGTAAGAAAGGAATGTAAGTTTGGAAGGAGCGAGAAGAAAGGTGCATGATAGGAGTGAATGTCGGGGTTTTGTGAGCGGATATGGTTGTGGGCTTAACCTAGGGTATCAACCCAACATTGATGAGATACCACAGTGAGTGCCCGTCGCAGTGTTTTGAAGCCCTAGGATGGTTTTTTTTGGGGGGGCTGTGATGGTCTCTCATTTAAGGGTATGAGGGGAAGGTGTGGAGTCTTTCCTTTCGACTTACGTCATGCTCTTCTACTTAGCTTTTCCATTAGAATAAGAAAAAAATTAAAAAATATGGGAAATGAAAAAGATGGGAAAATAAGGAAAATTATTATTATTATTATTATTATTATTATTATTATTATTATTATTATTATTATTATTATTATTATTATTATTATTATTATTATGCAGTTTTTTGTTCAGTTTTACTTTAATATGACTGTAATTTGTACAAATTATTCCTCCAATTCCTGCTTGGGAGTAACTCCAACTGTTCTCATTCTATTCCTCACAAAGATGACGTCATCATTTAAATTCCTGAGTTTATGTTTCATCCCAGAATAATGCAAATTCTCTCCTACCAAAAATTCTTACTACTTAGAAAAATACTATTTTTTTGGTTCCTCTTCTTCCCACTCATTCTTCACTCTATCAAAAGTTATAACTAACTTTGCTCCTTCCTCTTTCCCTTCTCGTGTTTAATTTATTACCCTTTACCCTATGCAAGCAATTTCTTCTCAAATATTTTCTCTCTGAGCTTCTAAGAGGGTAAGTTGTTCTAAGGCACCGCACCACACCACTCCAATTACTTGTTCCTAATTTTAGAATTACATCCGTCATTGTATAAAGCAGGCATGGCATCTTTCTTAACACATGGGTAGAGATAGCTTCTCAGGAAAAATCTTTTTTTTTTTTTTCAATTTTAATTTTAAACATTCAAAATAGACTCCCATGGATTGTGAAGTTGATCATCTTGTTAATTTTGGGTCATGACCAAAAGAGGTTAAGAACCTCTGGTATAAAGTATGTGTTTCATATCTTTGATCGTTCCTCTCACATACATACTCAGCTCTCTATGAAAGGGCCGAGTCTAGTGTTGCAACTCGGGCCATAACGTACATAAAATACAGAAAACATTCCCATTTGATAGACTAGTGCAGATTTTTTCTTATATGAGCTTAAAATGCCTAAATTTTCAAGACTTTTGGAATTTTTTAGAGTTTATTCTTTGTATTCAAGGGAGTACAGCACAGCACCTGTTGAGAATATTTTCTGTTATGTAGAGTAGGCCTATGTGGACATAATAGAAATATAGGTTAAGTATTGACACAATGAGGGATTCGTTTGTTGCAAGATAAATTGTATCCATGAAGTGTGAGAAGTTTTATGATAGTGTTGAAAACAGGGTGACCCTGGGAGCTGCCCACCTACCCACCCGGGGTGTTTTTTTTTTATGATAAAAAACCTGGGTAAAATGGGAAGATTTGGAAAACAAAAAATATATGATATAGCGACTATAAAAAAAAAAAAAATAAAAAAATAATGCTCACTATAGAAAACTCTGGAGATTATATATATATATATATATATATATATATATATATATATATATATATATATATATATATATATATATATATATATATATATATATATATATATATATATATATATATATCTTTAAATATATACTATATATATATATATAGGGGCGTGTTAGGTATGAAAACAATTGATAAAATGAGGAATGAACGAACGTATTAGAGAGTTACGTGGTGGGGTGAAGAAAGGGAGTAAATGAAATAAATGAAAGTACGTTGAGATGGTTTGGTTATGTGGAAAGGATGAATGATAGTCTTTTGTATAAAAGCGGATGTATAGTGGCGAGTGTGTTGGGAAACGACCGGCTGGGAGACCGAAGAAAAAAAGTGGATAGGAGTCGGTAAGGAATGTCTGAAAAGAGAAATGAGTTGTACAGGCAAAATCAAGGTGCAAAATAGGAGTGAATGGCGGGGTTTTGTGAGGGGTATGGTTGTGACCCTGGGCTAGGGGATGAACCCTACACTTCACGATATGCCATGAGTGAGGTCCGTCGGGGTCATGAGCTCTAGAGGTGGATATTCTGACTGCGACGAGTTCTCACTTATAGGTATTTAGGCGGCGGTAAGGCTGGGCTTTCTTTTCAACTTGTCATTTTCTTCTACTACTACTATTTTCCGATGCATATGCACACCCCAGTCTTTTGGGAAGAAAGGAGAAGATGATATATATATATATATATATATATATATATATATATATATATATATATATATATATATATATATATATATATATATATATATATATATATATATATATATATATATATATATATATATATATATATATGATGGCCCTTTCTCGAATTATATTCCTTAACTAAGACCACTCTTATGTCATTTATTCAGATTCGCTCAGCGCACTCCAGGTGCTTAAAACCCTTATTCTAAAAACAATGGTATCTGCTGTACAACAATTTCTTCGGCTTCTCCACTTCCATAAGAAACAAATCATACTATGTTGGACTCCTTTCATGTAGGAGTAACTGGCAATGAAATCTCTGACGGAGAGGCCAAAATGTCCACATCTTTTCGGAGCTGTTCCAGGTACCTTTCAGATGTCATTCGACAAGGCTACCTCCCATTAACTGATTATTATCCTGCTCTCCGACAAGGCTTTCGGTCTTATTGGCAAGTGTGCTAGATGAGTGATCAGCGGGAAGCGAAACTTAGAAATATAAAGCCAAGCATTGGTGAGTGGTCTTCCTCCCACTGACAAAAGCGCTTACGGGTCATTCCGCATCAAAATTATAATGAAGCAATTTTAGTGGAGAATCTGAAAGAACATAGTCTGATTTCTGAAAGAACAGTGCACAATGCTATAAGATCTCATGAAAGTATTCATAAAGTTCCTATCACTAAAAAAATGTTGACAAATGTAAGAGCTGCCCATAGGAGATGAAGAACATCTCAAAGAAGAAAAGAAAATAAAAAGAAGAGAAAAAAAGGTTGAAAAAAGAAAATTATCCTTACAGATCAATAAACTTGAAGAGCAGAAAGATGTTAAAACTGAAAGCTTTGACAGAAGAAGACGCTATAAAATCAAAATTTCAGATGCTTGAGAAGAAAAAGTTAACTAAATCTCCCCATTTAGAACTTTTGTGATCACAGTGGTTATTCACCTAGGCTATTAATGTAAGCTTTAATTTATTTTCTTTTTGTATAAATAAAACTGTTTTCTTTTTGGGAAAAAAATAAAAAGGATGCGTTGGACGGCTATGGGGAAGAAATGGGCAAATAAATAAAAAAAAAAAAAAAAAAATTAAATTAAATTAAATTTATATGATAATGAACATTTCTATTCCAAATTTCAATAATTTAATGTATGAACTGAGTAAATGAGCTGCAATAATGATTAATATAGATATTTTACGCCATAAATAACAATGAACACACGCTGGTCAGGAAAATCAGGGAATTTCAAAATTTTCAATTATGAACCTGAAATAGTAATAACTATAATATTTATATATATATATATATATATATATATATATATATATATATATATATATATATATATATATATATATACTATATATATATATATATATATATATATATATATATATATATATATATATATATATATATATATATATATATCACTATATATATATATATATGCTGTTAAATATATATATATATATTTACTTCGCTATATATATATATATATATATATATATATATATATATATAGTCACCGCCTCTCATACGAGAGGACGCTGGTTCAAATCCTCCGCGTAGCAGTTGGGTTTTATCTACGGGGCAAGAATTAAAACTTGACTGCTAACACGTTGGTGGCGCTGGTTTGGGATAGCCGGCCTTAAAGTTCGATTTCCTGTGGTCCCCCCGTGTTACCCCCTGCATAGGGGATAAAGCACGTTAATAGGTAGTTTTTTTTTATATATATATATATATATATATATATATATATATATATATATATATATATATATATATATATATATATATATATATATATATATATATATATATATATATATATATATATATTTTTATATATATATATATATATATATATATATATATATATATATATATATATATATATATATATATATATATATATATATATATATATATATATATATATATATATATATATATATATATATA
>JABUQX010085533.1:32500-42108 GCA_015478945.1 Trachelipus rathkii
CACTGTATACCCACCCGTTTGACATCTGGTCCCACTGTATACCCAACCGTTTGACATTTGGTCCCACTGTATACCCACCCGTTTGACATTTGGTCCCACTGTATACCCAACCGTTTGACATCTGGTCCCACTGTATACCCACCCGTTTGACATCTGGTCCCACTGTATACCCAACCGTTTGACATCTGGTCCCACTGTATACCCACCCGTTTGACATCTGGTCCCACTGTATACCCACCCGTTTGACATCTGGTCCCACTGTATACCCACCCGTTTGACATCTGGTCCCACTGTATACCCACCCGTTTGACATCTGGTCCCACTGTATACCCACCCGTTTGACATCTTGTCGTCCCACTGTATACCCACCCGTTTGACATCTGTTCCCATATTTTGTGTTTGACATTCTGATTTGTACTCTGCTGTTGACATCAGTCCACTCTTGGGTAACCAGTTGCATCTTAGCCTGCCCCCTCTTGGCCTTGATTCCTCTTACCACTGGTTGACATCAGGTGTATATTTTCTTATGCCAACAGTTGGCTTTCTATTACATTCTGTGTGCCCAGATATATTTATCTTGTGTCCCATATACACCTGACATTTGATTATACTTACTATCTGGTCCCACCTGTGTCACCAACAGGTCTTATCTGAAATTATATTTTCTTACCAGTGCCAATTTAACCTTATGTCCCACTATATACCCACCTGTTTGACATTGATTCCCACTCTTATACCCACATTGGCAATCAGTTGCTTAGCAGTTGACCATCTGATCCCATATGTACCATTGTTAACATTTACTTTTCTTATCTATCTACTTCTTGCCCACTGTTTTTATTGTTACCTTCTTGCATATATTGTTGGCATTAATTCATACATGCCAACAGTTTCCTTTCTTAGTTCACACTATGTGCCAGATGACATTGGCATCTTGTCCCTGTATACCCACCATTCTTTTTATTTGAAATTTTCTGTACTGCTGATTGGCATCAGTTTCTTATACCAACCAGTTAGAAGGCCTCTGATACTCTTACAGGTAGCATTGCTGTATCTTGTCCCACTCCCTTTTACCTATTGGCATTTATTACTGCTTTATTGTTTGACAGATGGTCCCACTGTTGCCAGCAGTTGGCATCTGAGTCTAAGTGAGTTTAGTTCTGGAGAGTGACTGTCTCTATAACATAACTAACATGAATATACTGGATGAAAGTTTTGTGATTCATATATATGCTCCTCAAATATCATAATATTTCAAACAAATAAAAATCTATCTTATGAGATTTTTGATCTAGTTAGACGTTTTGTAGCTCATTCAAAATTCAGGCTCATAATTGTGTTATTATTACACAATTATTTAGCTGTTATGAAATGTGTTGAGTATAGTCCTGTACTCACAGTGAATGGAGGAGGAAATTGCCAGATAAGTGTTTGATTGGGTTATATCATTTAGCAGGAGGAAGGATTGTGGTGATGTTTGGGCGACAGATATTTTTCTGTTGCAACTTTTCCTTTATAAAGAAGGGCAGTTGTGAGATTGTAGTCAAATCATAAGTTAATATTCATTTCACTGTTTTGGCGAATTCTTTCATGAGCTCATTATGCTAAATAATCATGTTGCAGGATGCATTTGGTTCTTTGTATATAACTAAGTTTCTTTAGACCCAAAGCTTGTGCATCTTGGGTTACCAAATGGTTGACTCTTTCTGCTAGTAGATTCTTTGAGAATGCAAGCTTCCACTTTGCTCTGTAGACAACAACCTGCTGGAAAAGTAATTAAACATGTATTCATGTCAGTTCAGACCATATTCAGAGGAAAGTCCCAGAGATTCAGCTGTGGCTGATAAAATTCTTTGACCATTCAGCTCAGTTACCTTGTTTAGCTGGTTGGGATTTCAGCTTATTGGACTTCATTGAATCTATTTAGATGACAGACAAATGATCTTTGTGCCCAAATAAATCAAAAACTGGGGTTATTGGTAGCGTCCACTGGAGGAGGCGAGGCAGAAATATCATTACAGGAACAAGTGTGTGTATCTAAACGTTCATAGGTAGGGAGTCCTGTGTTAAAGCATCCCAGGGAGAAAGGTGTTAGAAGATTTACAAGGATCTTGGACTTACACGAGGTGACAGAGTCGCCCGATAAGGGGGTGGAGGTCGAAGTCTCCTAGTATAACAACCGGAGTAGGGAGCTACTTAAAAAGATCAGCTAAGTCGATCTTAGTAAGCTCACTACTCGGAGCCAAGTAGATCGAGCAGACAGGAAGTTCGGTTTATTAATGATTTGTGCTGCCACTGCATGAAGTCTATTTTGTAGAGGGGCTGGAAAATAGGGGACAGATTTATTAATGAGTATTCCTGCACCTCCCTTATCGTTGTCACCTCTTTTTATAGAGGTTAACGGCGATTTATCCGACTTGAAAGAAGTCACGGTGACATAGTCGAAGTTCCTGCAAACATATGCACTTTGGTGCACATATTTTTATTAGTTGAACAAGTTCTTCAAACTTATAGTAGAAGCCATGACAATTCCATTGAAGGAAGGTGGCCATGCTATGTTATAAATATTATGAAGATGGTCTTTTTGAGACAATTGTTTCTATATGGCTGGGTGTAATATTGAAAGTGGATTCAGTTGGGGAGGAAAGGCTGAGACGTGGGTCTCGACGAGGAGGAGCAACAAATCCTGGCGGTAAAGAATAGTCATACAAAAGAGATTTGGGTTGTACGACCGCTTCTGGGAAGCAGTTTTCAGTGGTATTTGGTGAAGGGACCTCGCCACGAATGCGAGATAAATTGAGTTCAATCAAGTCCATCTTATTGTGTGAATTTGAGTTGGTCGTTGGAAGAGCAACCAAAATGCTCATGTTTACGTATGGGAGCGATATCAGTATCAACCAAGTAAGCAGATTCAGAAATATGTGGGGTTGTTTCCATGGAAATCGGGAAGGAAGGTGTCACCAGAAAAGTGTCAAATTTTTGAAAAGGTGTTGGAGTTGTGATATTGGGATCCGATATTGGATTCGTTGGGTTGACAAAATCTGATACTGGAAATTTTGCCAGTAAGTCATCATGCGAGTGGTTTTGGGAGACTGGACAATTTGAGTCGAGATGCGAGACCTCTGGGTCCCCTTTCATGCCGCCAACAGATCCAGAACGCTTGGAGCGTTTGCGAGGTTTATGTGGAACGGTTTTCCATCCACCTCTTTCGGAAACGCAGGAAGCATTGTCATCACATCAAGCTCTATTTGGGAGCTATTCATTTCATCCGCTAAGTCATAGAATCCTTTAGAGAGTGCTGAGATAGGAAATTCGGAAGAGAAGTCATAGGAGGATTTAGAAGAGCTGGAATAATCTTGCAAACTATCAAAGGGTTGATTGGTGGGTTCGATAGCTGTGATTGTTTGGGTACAATCTATTAAAGTCATTGCTTTTGTCTCAGGAATAGACTTATGGCGAGGTTTCTTTTGAGTTGCATTTTTTTGCATCTAGGGTCAGTGTGTTTTGGTTTAGAAATTCGGATGCTTTGTATTTTACCGAATAATCTTCAGGTTGGTGATTATTCTTTTCTTTGTGTTTAGGAACATCTTTTTCAGGAATTTGAGTAATAATGAGAGGCGGATTAAGGGACAGAGACATAGTCTTCTTACGTAAGTTTGGCGAACCGATCGAGTAGGTATGGAGCAGAGTGTCTTGGCAGGAAATGTTTTCCAAGCTTTGTGTTGGATGAACTAGCTTAGTTTCATTGTTGGTTAGTTGAAAACTAGTGCTCGGGGTAGGGTTGTTGATGGCATTTTGGACGGGAAATTGGATCAAGGGCTGCTTTTGTACTATTTGAGAAGTCGGTAGTGTGGGCATTACAGGCAGTCAGAATACAGTAACTTCCTGAGTTTCGCTGGGATTTGAGAGAAGAGTTCAACTGGGATGGAGTTGTGCCGGTGCATTAACACGCAGAGGCATGGGAGCTGCTGCAATTGTAGCATAAGATTGCCTTTGTCTTGTAGGATATTTTTCATTGAGCTGGCGTATGGCATCTCTCCTGCTCAATTTTTTTATGTTACATAACTCCAAACCCTCCTGTTCAAACATGTAAGACGGGCATTTTAAGGAAGAAAACTGTGGGGTTCTCCACAGTTTTTGCAGTGTGGTGTATTTTCACAGGGTATGTGAAATAATTCTTCGCAGACTGGGCATATGTCATGAGGTCCCCTACAGTATTTTCGGGGATGGTCAAACCGTTGACATTTTAAGCAACATCTGAGTGGGAGGGGGGATAAACGTGCGAACACTGTAACTTGTAAATCCTATTTTCATCTTTGACGGTGGGTAAAGGGTACTAAAGGTCAGCAGTAAACGAGGATTTGGGGTGTCAGGCGAGTCCCGAATAGGGGGAAATCTATAAATGTTTGTAACGGAAAATCATTTCTGCTGGAGGTTTCTTAAAATGACCGCAGTATCTTCGTCTTTATGTTCAAAAGAATAAATAGTGCCTTAAGATGTTTATTTCATCAGGAGTAGAAATAAGAGGAATGTTTCCGAGAGACGTTAAGGATGACAAAATAGAACTTTAACGAGTTGGGACCCATTTTTCGTTAATGTGACTGGAGGGTTTTCAACTCCTAAAGCTTCTTCAAGTGTATCGCTAAGAATAATGGTTCTTTGCTCAGTAAGAGCTTTGGAGGTAGTGGATCGCAGGAAGTAAGCGATATATATATATATATATATATATATATATATATATATATATATATATATATAGATATATATATATACTCTTTACTCTTTCTCTCTCTAACTATATTTATATACATATATATATATATATAACTCTTTCTTCTATATATATATATAAATATATATATATATATATATATATATATATATATATATATATATATATATATATATATATATATATATATATATATATATATATATATATATATATATATATATATATATATATATATATATATATATATATATATCGGGAATAATGCATCAGCTGGCATTCCATGGGGAGCAGCATATGGAGTAAACATGTGAGAACGACTATGACGGGGGGGCACCTTTGCGGGTTACCATAATCGTTTGGGCACCTGAGGTGTTAGGGACATAGCATCATCTGAACTGGGCATATAATGTACAACGACAAACCTAACACAACTTACGCATGAATAAACTGTTAACATTAACAAAGTTCCCACTTACCAACAGTGAAGTAACTAACATATCATACAAAAAAACGTAACCTATGCATACTTTGTCAAGCATATCTCTAACATAGCAATGTTAATTTTAGATTAACATGGTAATATTTAACAAAAAACATCATAACCTTGTCTAATTATCATACTGATCAAAGAATATAGGCTAACATAACAAAGTTTTCACATTAATAAAGCTTACATAGCATCATCTGAACTAAGAATATAATCCACAACGACAAACCTAACACACCTTAAACATGAATAAACTGTTAACGTTAACAAAGTTTCACAGTTAACAACAGTAAAGTAACTAACATAACATACAAAAACGTAACCTATTCACACTTTCTCAAGCATATCTCTAACATAACAATGTTAATTTTACATTAACATTGTAATATTTAACAAAAATTTATCATAACATTGACTAATTATCATACAGATCAGTGAATATACGCTAACGTAATAAAGGTTTCACATCAATAAAGCTAACATAGCATAGCCCAAACTAAGAAAATAATGTACAACGACAAACCTAACACAACTTACGCATGAATAAACTGTTAACATTAACAAAGTTCCCCACTTACCAACAGTGAAGTAACTAACATATCATACAAAAACGTAACCTATGCATACTTTGTCAAGCATATCTCTAACATAGCAATGTTAATTTTAGATTAACATGGTAATATTTAACAAAAACTTATCATAACCTTGTCTAATTATCATACTGATCAAAGAATATAGGCTAACGTAACAAAGTTTTCACAGTAATAAAGCTTACATAGCATCATCTGAACTAAGAATATAATCCACAACGACAAACCTAACACACCTTAAACATGAATAAACTGTTAACGTTAACAAAGTTTCACAGTTAACAACAGTAAAGTAACTAACATAACATACAAAAACGTAACCTATTCACACTTTCTCAAGCATATCTCTAACATAACAATGTTAATTTTACATTAACATTGTAATATTTAACAAAAAATTTATCATAACATTGACTAATTATCATACAAATCAGTGAATATACGCTAACGTAATAAAGGTTTCACATCAATAAAGCTAACATAGCATTGCCCAAACTAAGAAAATAATGTACAACAACAAACCTAACACAACTTACGCCTGAATAAACTGTTAACATTAACAAAGTTTCACACTTAACATCAGTAAAGTAACTAACATTGCATGCAAAACGTAATCTATTCATACTTTTTCAAGCATATCTCTAACATATTAACGTTAATTTTACATTGACACAATAATATTTAACAAAAATTTATCACACCTTGTCATAATTATCATACAGACCAACGAATATATGCTAACGTAACAAAGTTTTTTACATTAACATAGTAATATTTAACAAAAATTTATCATAACCTTACCTAACTATCATAATCCCCAACAAATAAATGCAAACATAACAAAGTTTTATCCAAACATAACATAAAAATAACAAAGTTTTATCCAAACATAACGTAAAAATAAGTTCTTTGAATAAAATATCATAGTAAAGTGTAATAGTTTACCAAATTTAAAGCAGTAAATCAGTAAATCAGTAATTCAAACCACTCGTCCCCTTCCCACCCTCCCTACACCGATCATGACCTTTTGATCTATTGATCTATTGATTCAGGTCACATATCGAGTATCATATCGGATAAAAATAACAGAAAAATGTTCTTTTATATACTAACCAACGAATATATGCTAACGTAACATTGTTTTCACATTAATAAAGCTAACATAGCATCACCAGAACTAAGAATATAATGTACAATGACAAAACCTAACACACCTTACACACGAATAAACTACTAACATTAACAAAGTTCCATACTTAACAACAGTAAAGTACCTAGCGCAGCATACAAAACGTAACCTATTCACACTTTTTCATGCATATCTCTAACATAATGTTAATTTTACATTAACACTATTGATTTACGTCGCATTTCGAGTATCATTTCGGATAAACATAGCCCAAAAATGAGTTCTTTATATACTAACCAGCAAATATATGCTAACATAATAATGTTTTCATATTAATAAACATAAAGCTAACATAGCATCAGATGAGCTAAGAAAATAATGTACAACGATAAACCTAGCACACCTTACGTTCGAATAAGCCGTTAACATTAACAAAGAGTTCCACATAGCACACCAGTAAGAGAGTAGCTAACAATGCATACAAAACGTAACATATTCATACTTTTTCCAAGCATATCTCTAACATATTAACGTTAATTTTACATTGACACAGTAATACTTGACAAAAATTTATGTAACCTTTTTTACATTGACACAGTAATACTAGACAAACGAATAACTGTAAACATAACAAAGTTTTATCCAAACATAACATAAAAATAAGTTCTTTGAATAAAATATCATAGTAAATTGTAATAGTTTACTGATTTTAAAACAATTAAATCAGTAAATCAGGAAGAACAAATATCAAGCCTCTCACACTCCACTCCATTATTTAATCTATTAATCTATTGATTCATGTCACATTTTCGAGTAGAGTATCATTTGGATAAACATAATAACACAAAAAATAAGTTCTTTATATACTGTATCGAGTATATGCTAACGTAACAACGTTTTACATTAATAAAGCTAACATAACCTTAACTGAACTAAAATATAATATACAACGACAAACCTAACACACCTTACGCCAGAATAAACTACTAACATTAACAAAGTTCCGTACTTAACAAAAGTACCTAACACGTCGTACAAAACGTAACCTATTCACACCTTTTTCAAGAATATCTCTAGCATATCAATGTTAATTTTACACTAACATCGTAATATTTAAAAAAAATTTAGCATAACCCTGTCTAATCATCATACTGACACCGAATATATTGCTAACGTAACAAATTTTTTGCATCATCAACTCGTCATATTTAACAAAAAAATTCATCACATAACATCGTCTAAATGTCATAATCCCCAGCGAATAATTGCAAACTAACAAAGTTTTAACCAACCATAACATAAAAATAAAAGTTTTATCATAACATAAAAATAGTTCTTTGAATAAATATCACAGTACAGCGTAATAGTTTACTGATTTTAGCGGATAAATCAGTAAATCAAACCACCCGTCACTGCTGCATTCCCCAGTCCCCTACCCCCCCACCCGCCTATGATCTATTGAACTATTGATTCAAGTCTTATTATTTCAAGTATCATTTGGATAAACATAACATAAAGCTAAGTTCAGTTCTTTACTCTCCTACTGACCTGAATATATGTTTGCACCCAACAAAGTTTTAGCATTGTTAATAAAGCTAACATATCATAACCTACTGACAAAGAATATATTGTACAAATGCAAGCCCTAACATACCTTGCAGTATGAATAATCAGCTAACAGCCTGAAAATTCCCTGCTTATCAAAGGTAAAGTAACTAGGCTAACAGGTCATACAATATTCGATGATATGTTTCTCAGTACCACCCATATAAATACAATAGGTAAGAAGCCGTATTGTTATCTAACAAAATCATATTATGACAAAGTGACCAATTTATCCTTATTATATATATATTATGTTATATTACCATTATTCTCTTCTACACCACCTATTCTGTATTCACATTTACTACCATATTTTTCCATACCACTATTATTACCATTGATGTTTGATTTGATTTTCATTATTCCTTCTTCACATATATATACCTACCTACCATTTTACAAATAAAGAAGATGTTATACATTATATACTCTTACTATATTTTATATATTATATATATTACCTATATATACATTCTTACATACCTGTATAACTATACTTACTCTATATATTACCATATATTACAACTATTCTTATACCTATATATATTTATATATACCCTATCACTATCATACATATATATATACCTTATCTCTATACTTTTTATTATGTACCACTACTTTATACTCACCTTCTATATCTTTACCTATTTAACTATATATATATATATATATAAATAAATATATTTATATTGTATATGTGTAATAATATAAATCTTTATTGTAATTATATTATTACCACCACCCACCTGCATATGTATTTACCTTATTCTTACTATACCTCACCTTTACATTCTTTACACCTCTTACTCTTATATTACCTTTTCTACAATCGAATGATTTGTTGATACGTCAATTAATACAAGTAGTAGATTCTATATATATATTTTATACTTATACACTTATTGATGTATTATTAAATTTCATCTCATCTTATGTACCTACCCATTATTATTCAGACTTCCATTACTTTGTGAATGTATATAATATGTCTCTTATTAGTATGATCTTACATACTTTATTATATTATATATGTATATTATATTATATTATATTTATGTGTGT
>JABUQX010085535.1:0-25210 GCA_015478945.1 Trachelipus rathkii
GTGATAAGTTGAATGAAAAGGATGATTGAGGAACGACATCCATAAATCTACTTCTATTTCCTGTTTCTTTCTATTTTTTAGTTTCACTATTACCTACTATTCTTCCTATTCTGTCGCGTAGAGGTTGTTCCAAGTTCATCCTTCCGATGAATGATTGGTATATGGATGTGTTTTTAGACTGTATGACTAAGACTTAATCTGTTTATATTTTTTTCTCTTGGATTTATACTTTTTGGTTTTGAGTTTTTTTTTTTTTGAGGGTCTTGACGAAGTGATTTTGGATTTTTGTGCATTTGACAGCCGAAAAATCTCTAAACACCAAACCATTACAAAATGTTTTCTGTTCAAACCCAAAGATGTATTTCTAAAATGGCAACTGGCTTTTTTTAAAATGCTTTCCTTAAAACGTGAATCATTTTTACGAAAGTTCAAACATCAGACCCACTGGTCCATTCTGTTCACCAGATTTAACATGTCTCGTTACTAAATATTAGTGGAAAGATTCTTAAGTCCAGCAAAAATCCTGCACTACAACTAAGCTTTTTGTATTAGATTTACATAACAAAGACAATTTGCGTGATGTAAAGGTATTAATCTTGATTCAAATTAAAAAAAAAACTTCTCAAAGAAGTCACTTCGAATGAAAGTAATATCCTAAAATTCAAACTGAATTCCCAGGACTAGAACAAGGTGAAAATTGACAGAAAAGATATTAAGAAAGATTTCCTCTGAAGTACAAGCCTTCCAAGGCTCTCATCATTGGGATCCTAGATTATAATTTTTCATCAGCCAGAATACAGGGAAACAAAGATTGCTTTATTGCTAGAGCATTTACACCAATAGTCCGAATCACAGATTTCTGTTGCTGATAAAGCAAAAAGCACAATACACTCTACTTTTCAGTGAAATTCATTCTACCTTGAATTAAAATCAAAATATTTTTGGATGACTGTCCTTCTACGGAGACTTGATAAAGTTTTTCCTTTTATAGTTACCTGAATCAATTGTTATGCGGAACTTGTGGAAATTATTTAAATTAGACTGACATTTTATCATGGAAATGCGACAGTGGAAGGAGGGTTTTCTGTAAATAAAGCAATTTTAGTAGAGAATCTGAAAAAACAGTCTGATTTCTCAAAGAAACAGTGCACAATGCTATAAGATCTCATGAAAGTATTCATAAAGTTTCTATCACTCAAAAAATACGTGGAAAATAGAGCTGCCCATAGGAGATATGAAGAACATCTCAAAGAAAAAAAGAAAATTATTCATACAGATCAATAAACTTAAAGAGTAAAGAGCAGAGAAAGATGTTAAAACAAAGCTTTGACACAAGAAGACGCTATAAAATCAAAAATTCAGATGCTTGAGAAGAAAAAGTTAACCTAAATCTCCCCATTTAGAACTTTTGTGATCACAGTGGACGTTATTCACCTAGGCTATTAATGTAAGCTTTAAATTTATTTTCTTTTTGTATAAAATAAAAACTGCTTACTTTTGGGGAAAAAAAAAAAAGTGCGTTGGACGGCTATGGGGAAGGTATAGGTCTGATTACTAAAAAAAAAAAAAAAATTTTAAATTCATCCATGATGATGAACATAATGTTTAATAGAAATTTTCAGTAATTTAATGTATAACTGAGTAAATAGGCTGCAATAATAATGATTAATATATTTTATACGCCAAAAATAACGAACACGCTGGTCAGGGAAAATTTACTTTTGTTTTTAAACAATTGGAATCAGCTGTTGTGATGGAGCACGTGGTTTTGGAATAAACAGAAATAAAAAAAAACAAAAACAAATGATTTACATTACAATAATGGATCAACTATTTGTGATGGAGTTTATCCATTTTTGAAGAAATAGATTAAAAGCTGATTATTAAATGAAACATTTCACCAATTCGAAAGCCAAGCCGCCATCTTGTTTGTTTAACATTTTCCGTAGGAACGTGCTTAAATCGGCAAGCACGGAAATAGCAACTTTACAAAATTAAGGAAATTCCTTACGTTTGGTGAGCATTTGTTGCGATTTTTCGGTAAGTTTGACAAAAACGAACGCAAACTCGGAGCATTTCTTACGTTTCGTAAGCACAAATACAAAAAAGAAAACGGCTTATTAATATATATATAGTATATATATATATATATATATATATATAGTATATATATATATTATATATAATATATATATATATATAATAGTATATATATTATATATATAATATATAATTTTAAAAAAATTTATTTTATTTTTTAAATAAACGTGATGAATCTTAATTGGCGCGAGGCAGGTTATGGCCTGCGGCACCGCTGCAGTTAGAAGAATAGGTATTCGGTTTCATAACCAGCTGCTCGATATATATATATATACTATATATATATATTATATATATATATATATATATATATATATATATAATATATATATATATATTATATATATATATTTATATAGGAGTAATAGGATTTATATTAAGTAAAGTATCGGTATCGGTATCGAGTATCGTGGCAAAAATTTTGGTATTCGTATCGGCATCGGTATCGGAGTGAAAATTGTGGACTTGTATCTATTCGTATCGGACGAAAAATTTTGTATCGGTGTTTGCAAAACACTTAATATTATATATATATATATATATATATATATATATATATTATATATATATATATATATATATATATACCCATTTGCTTATGGTATGTATGACATTCCAGTTCCTAATGGTTCGCCTTTCTGTTATTGCTGTTCATATCCCACACTCATCCTGCAGACAACATATCATATACACATAACTTATACTTTCACACCCCTCTTCTAGACAACAACTTTACAGACGTCCCTATCCCTTATAATCCATACGTGTAGGAGAGAAAAAATTGCCCACAATCGTATTTATGTCCTGCGTGTCGTTAGAAGGCCGACTAAGGGACGGTGCGTAGTTTATGTTGGCTCCTACTACCACTTATCTTTGCCAGGAATGCTAATGATGCCTCGGAGAAGGTCGTGATGGCAGTAAGCGCCCTTCTATTTTATATATTTCCTTTCCGAAAATATATGAATCGTATCTGTATATGAATGTCAGAGGAATAAATGTAGAGAAGAGGGAGAGGTGAAGGATGTATTTAGAAAGGGCAAATTTTGATTTGCTCACTGTGATGAAACAAAGATGAAAGGAAACGGTTGAAAATGGTGGTGTAGGTGTGAAATGGTGTTTGTGTTGCTGTGTGGAAAAGGAAGTTGAGAGGGGAAGAAGATTTGCAATTCTTGATGAGTTGTGGTAGAGAGCTATTGGTAGTTTTTGTGTGTGGTTGAGTTACTAGAAAAGTTAAAGGTTTTAAGATTTAAGTTTTTGAAATTGATCAAAATTTGGATGTGGTTGCGACCCATATGATCCATCTGAGGGTAATGTTTAAAAGAGTACGATTTTCTGCGATAATCTGAATGATGTTTTTGGATGGGGAATTAGGAGATTCAGTTCATTTGCCACATATCTGCCATTTCAAGGATTTTTTTTTTTCAGTTTGTCACCCACCACTCACCGGCAGAGCCCTTATTCAAGGAAGGGTGTATTACTCTCAAAAGTTCACCCTTTAGCGCAAATTACGCATATGAGTTACAGACGCAGGCTTTAAATGTGAGGGGATTAAATTCAGTAGGAAATAAACAGAAGATGGAAGAGAATTCCACAAACAGAGGTTGTGGGAAAGAAGGAAACCACCACAGCAAACTAGCCTGACGTTACCAATGTCAACACAATACTCGTGCGAAGATACAGCACCTATTGTACGAAGGCTCGTAAAAGGTGGTGGGTACGCGAGTTGAAAGTTCCCTCGAGGCACTTGCCTGCGGTAACTATAGGATAGAGATAAAGCACCAACATCGGCCCGCAAAGATAGAGGGTCAAAGTGACTGAAGTGCAGAACAGTTTGATAAGCCTTTTTGCCGTTGACTCGACCCTGTCCCAAAAGCGGACGTGGAAACCGAGCCCCCCCCCCCAGATATGAGAGCAGTACTCCATACATTGGCGGATGAGACTTGTATTAGCGGGAGCAACTGAGAAAAGGAGGAAATTCTCACAGTCTAAACAGAACTTCCAGTTCTTTGGAGGCCGGCCTAGCAACCATTGTGATGTGAAGTGTTTCCAAGACATTTTTGTGTTTTATGTTAAAGGCCAAGGATGTTTACATTGTCAACAGGAGGGACGAAAGAACCGTCGAAAGAGACAGGAAAGTTAGGAGGTATGTTTTGGAGAAGGAGATTTGTTAAAAGTTGGGGTTTTAAAGAATTGAATTTTCACAAGGTTGAGACTTTTTGGGGTAGAATAAAATCGGAAAGATTAAGACGAGAGGCAATTCCAGAAATAAAAGTGGGAGTAGAATTGATGATATGTTAAAGAATGAAGGGTCGAGTCATCGAATATGAGTGGATAGAGTTTAGAGGTGCAGGTGAGAAAATCATTAATGAAAGTTAGTGAATAAGATAATAGTTGGATATAGAACAGAAACTTGAGGAACACTATTATGACAGAAAAGAAGAAGTCGCCCCATAAACAACAGCCGATATTGAGGGAGTAGAGGGAAGCTAGATATAAGTAAATGACCGAGAAGGAGGGAAACCCAAAGGAGGGGAGCTTGGAGAGCAGTGACGCGTGCCATACCCGGTCAAAAGCTTTGGATATGTCAAGCGCCACCACCCAAGTCTCCCCGTAGTTCCTAAGAGCGAAAAACCATAAATCGGGTTTTGATAGGAATGTATATCGCCAGTAGACTTCGTGCAGCGAGAGCCTTACTGGCGATCGAGTGAGCTTCCAGATGATCCAAGAAGTGAGTTGAGAAAGGTTTCAAAGACTTAGATAGAATAACAAGTGAGGAGCTACAGGGCGATAGTTTAGAAGGATCAGAGCGGCTGTTCCTTTTTTCGGAATAGGTTGGGGACATGTGAGAGCTTCCAACCCTGAGGGAGGGAAAGTGCTTTTAATTGAGACATAGAGATATAGTTGAACGAGGGGCCGAAGAGATTATAGCCCTTTTCAGTTGGAGAATTAGCAACCACAATGATCAGATCAAATAAGAGGAGGAAAGGCAGATTTACAGAAGTTGCTAGAGATGAAAGATTTGTCAGTAAGGAGAACCAGGAGGTTAGCGCACTTTCTTTGATGGAAAGCCAGCTTTGCTCGTCGAAGAGTACCCTGCAACGATTTCTAGCTGAATGAAAATAGCGGAGAGTGATAGGAGAAACGAGAATTTTTTCCACACTCGATAGGCACTGCTGTCTCCTGAACGGCCAGAGAATAAGCACGATCGAACCATGGATTATGAGAAAGAGATGATTTAGTTTTAGAAGGAATTAATGAGGAAAGAAAAATTTAGTCGAAGAAGGAATAACCCTGCTCATCCCATCAACGATACAGCTCCCTCCTATTTTTTTAAATCTGTATCATCCATCATTAATCCTTATTGAGGTAACCAATTTGCTATCATCTGCAAAACTTGGAAACCTTACATTTAAGTCCCTGTCAAATATTTTATACATGTATGAGAACAAGCCACTTGACCTAAGAAATCGTTATAAATACTACATGCTTAATAAAAAAAATGCAAAATTAAGCTTATTACTACACTTGAATTAACTATTATTATTATTATTATTATTATTATTATTATTATTATTATTATTATTAGGTATTATTTTATTATTATTATTATTATATTTAATATTATTTTTATTTATTATTAATTATTTTATTATGTATTGTTATTCATTATTGTTATTATATTATATTATATTATTATTATTATTATTATTATTATTATTATATATTATTATTATTCATTATTATTATATTATTATTTATTATTTATTTGATGATTAAGGAATCAAAAATTTTTATCGCTAAAATAATTTTCGGGAGGTTGAACCCCTGACCCTCCTGTTCTACAGCCTTTTATATATATATATTTATATAATTATATATATATATATATATATATATATATATATATTATATATTATATATATATATATATAATATAATATATAGATATATATTATATATATATATATATATAATATATATATATATATTATATATTATATATATATATATATATATTATATATATATATATATATATATATATATATATATTATAATATATATATATATATATATATATAATATATATATATATATTATATTATAGAGGAGAGAGAGTGAGAGAGAGAGAAGAGAGAAATTTTAAAAAAATAGTTTTTTTTCAATTAATTCGTGCATTCGTCATCGTCACGGTGAAATTTGCTCTAACTTCGTCATCGTCATACGGCAAAATTTCATAAAATCGTCCCATCACTAATATATTATTATGTAATATATATATATATATATTAATTTTTATATATATATATATATATATATATATATATATATATATATATATATATATATATATATATATATATATATATATATATATTATATATATATATGTTATTCTAAAAATGTTAAATATCATTATTTAAGATATTACTTGGCCCAGTGTGACAGGAAAGTTTGCATTATCATGTCTAGTAGAAATGCTCCTTCTGTCTCTAATCGGCGTAAAAAAAGCATTAGTAAATCCCAGAGAGCTAATGTTCTGTTTCCTGTTGGAAGACTTCATCGTTATTTAAAAGAAGGAACACACAAATTTAGAATTGGAGTTGGTGCTGCGGTTTATGCAGCATCAGTTATTGAATATTTAACAGGTAAGATTTTGTATTAATATGACTGTCTTGGAAATTAATCTTTTACTTAAATTTTCTTTTACCATTATCACTTTGTTGCAGAATTTATATTGGTTGATTTGGTAAATATTGATAAAGTTTCTTTTAAAGACAGACTGAGCAGTTTTACTGGAAATTGTAGATTGGATTTTAAATTAAAAAAATTATTATTATTATTATTATTATTATTATTATTTATTATTATTATTATTATTATTATTATTATTATTATTCAGAGATGAAATTTGACTTTCTCTTTTTCTTGCCCTTCACAATATTCTTTTAGGATGACTCTCCTTCCTCATCCATGTATGTCATCATAGGTATTCCTCTTGGACGTCTTCTCTTAATAAGTTCTAGTGAGATGAACAGTTTTTGGTTGTTGCCCTCACAAAATGCCTCAAACTGGAACTACTTTTGACTTAGTTTTATTATTGCCCTTAAAATGTTCATATTTTTGAGTATTCTCTTATTTCTTACTTTTTCATTTCACAAAACCATTAGTAATCTTCTTCAGAACTACATTTCAGCTGTTTGTTGCCTCTTTATTTGCTATGTTTGAAGTCCAAGCCTCACTTTGATATAGCTTGGCATGTTGATGACACATACAGTAAGTACTTAATGAATTATTTCCATATATTTCCAGAGCTTTGTTTATTTGTCACTCGAGTAATATTTATCTTCCTGAACACATTCTTGGCTTTATTCTTTTAATTTATCCTTACACCTCCCATTCCAAGTAATCAAACCTCCCATTTTTAGCCAACTAAACTTTGCTTTTCACTGGCATTGCTCTATTCAAGGAGAGAAGATTTCTCGGACATCGCCTCTTAGAATTCACATTAATCAGCAAACCAGAGACTTTCACTCTTCTATTTGAGTCACAGTATCGCCAAGTTTCCCTTTGCTTCTATTGGTAACCCTACACTTCCATTTTTCAAAGGATACCTCTATTATTTTCCTTGTTAGTTTTTTTTCTCTATTTATATAGCAGTTCTTTATGAATATTTACTGGAATCTCTCCAAATATTATGGAAGTTCCCAGCTGTCTCTCAACAATATGAAATCTTTCACCAAAGTAAGAGATTTAAACATGCTTTAAAAAGTTATTGCCCAAACCGGCCAATTCCTTCCCCATTCTTTTTATCAATAAAGATCATATAATTAGCATATATTAAAGAAAGTTTGTTTTGTGAGATTTGAATTTTGTATATCATGGAGTCTATGAAAAAGAATTGGATTAAGTATTGCATTTTAATATGAAACATTATTAAAACTCTTCTGTACACTTTGCCTTTTAATGAAAAGTTCCCTTATGTTTTTAGCTGAAGTCTTAGAATTAGCAGGGAACACAGCTAGAGACTCCAAGAAATTCAGAATAACTCCTCGTCACATTTTGTTTGCTGTTGCAACTGATAAGGAGCTTAATGATGTATGATAATTTGTTCTTTAAATTAAAAATGCCACATATATGTAAATATCCTACATAATGATTAATTTTAAGCTTATTTTACCATGTAAGTAATATACTTATTGGTGTGTATTTATGAATTCTTTGCATTTTAGTTACTTCATAATGTCACAATAGCATCTGGCGGAGTCATCCCAAGAATTCATCCACAGCTCATACCAAAGAAGAAGCCTGGCTCAACCTTGCCTCCCTCAACACTTAATACTACCAAAGTTTCACCTGCATCAAAAGTTACCAAAAAGGTACAGAAAGAAAGAAATTTTCAGTTTTTTTCCATTGAAATACTTGTATTTTTAAATGAAAAGATGGATGAAATCATCTGCTTAAGAATCTAAAATTTGTTTTTAAACATTTTCTTTACTTGGGGTATAAACTTCTTTATGTAAACTGCAAAGCATACTTAATTAAAGGAGCTTTAAGAATACTGTATAACAAGGTTAGCTCTCAGAAACCCTCTTCTTTTATTTGCAGAATCCTGTTAAGCGAGGAAATAAAACTGTCAGTCCGGCAGCTAAAAAAAGCACTGCAGCAGCGGCAGCCATTGTTTCTAAAGGAGGGAAAAGTATGTTCTGTTCCTTCTTTTAAAAATTTGTTGGGCTGTTAGTGTTGGAGAAGGTTTGACTTAGGAAGAAAAGTGTTCTCAATTATAGCTAGCTGATTATTTTTTTTTAAACGGAACAAACAATTTACAAAACCTCTATGATTCTTGTTTAAAAGTATTGTATATGTTTACACAGTGCGATAGATTTAATTTTTTTTTCACTGTTTTATTGATCATTTAGTATATTTTTTAGCTATTTTTTATAGATTTCTAGAAATATGAATAATTTTCTTTTGACTGAAGTAAATTGGAAAAGTTTTAATTGCAAATTTTATTGTGTGTATAAGATTGTTTTTTAGAAAGTATTTTTTTATTTTCAATTTTGTGTTTTCCTTGTTTATCAGTTTGTTTGTTTTCATTTCTAATTTTTTTTTTATAGCTTTATTCCTTTAACTCTTATATTTGTGTTATTAACAGCCCAAACTTTTACCCTTTTCATGTTCTAATTATTCACTTTATCTTATTTTTATTACTTTTCTAAGTTTTCTTTTGTGACTTGATTAAAGTTGTAAAGCAATCATTTAGGTTCAGGTTTTTCATGGTGTTGGCACCATTTTCTACTTTGTCATGCTTTTATCTTTCAAGCCAGGAACACTGTCCCGGTTGTTATCAAATAGTTTTCAAGTTAAATGACGGCTCTTAATTTCAATGGGAATTATGAAATGTTGGATGGAAATTGGTAGTCAATAATCACATATTTCCAAATGTTTTTTTTAAGAACAGCCGTTGGAATCGTTTTAAGGAATAGGAGCCTAAAGCGCCTTTGGCGTTGTGGTTGGAATTCGAGTTGGTGCCGGTAAAGATGTACAGATTACAACTTGAATATAAACATTTAATCTACATTAAAAATAAAATTAAAAAAAAGAAAAATTTAATGAGAAAGGAAAATATATTGAAAGTTTCAACTCTAATATTTGAAAATTGGAAAGTAGTTATATATATTGCTTAGTAGTAACTTTTTATGCACTTGATTTGATGCAAAATGGACATTTCTTGGTGAAGAAATATAGTATAAAATTGACGTTTCTCTAGATTTTATTTTTAATTACTATGCTGTATTAAATTAATGCAAGTAATATTAATTCTAAAATGCTAATTTCTTATCTGTTATACCACTTTACAGTTCCAATAAAAATGCGAGCAAAAGGATTGGCAAATCTAGATTCATCTCCGTCATCCACACCAACCGTTTTGTCAGAAAAAAAATTATTCTTGGGTCAAAGGGTAAGAAATGTCTTGCAATTATTTTTTCCTCTAAGTCTGTAAACATTAACTTTGCTGAATTACTGTAATTTAATAAAATTATAATATTGTTAGAGATAGCCTACTACCTATGAGTAGATAATAAAATATATAATATATTAAGGATGGCATGAGGTGGGGTGTAAATCCTATGAGGGTGTGAGGTGGTTATTCTAGTAATAAGAGAGCGATGTGGATTAGATCAGCGGTGATTATAAGATTAGATAGAATATGATAGAGAGATATTATAATAATATAAGAACGATTTTAGCTCCCCTAGTTTAATACCAAGGAGGTTTATGGTATAGAAGGTATTCCTCCTTTTGACTTATTATCAACCTAGACGATTCCATGGCAAATTCTCCTTTTCCAGAACCTTTTAGCTCATAATTGTAATGTTAATGTTAACTAATGCATATTTTTAAGGATGTGATTTTAGATCTCCGAGTTTAATACCAAGGAGGTTTATGGTCCAGAAGGTATTCTTCCTTTTGACTTATTATCAAAAATAGGCCTTACAATCTTTAAGGTCGTGGCTAATTGTTGAAAATTAAATAGTTCACAGTAATTACGTATAAGTTAAAAAACTACAAAATTTGAAAAATTATTATAGTAATAATAATAGATAAGAATATAATATATTAATAATAATAATAATAAAATAATAATTAATCAAGCAATATATAATAAACATAATAATAATAATAATAAAGATTAATAATAATAATAATAATATAATTACTATTGTTTAATATCTACAGATAAATAATAAAGAGAGAAGAGGAGAGAGTAGAAAGAGAGAGAGATAGGAGAGAGAGATGAAGATGAGAGAGAGAGAGAGAGAGAGAGATAGTAGAGTAGAGAAGAGATGAGGATGAGAGAGAGAGAGAGAGAGAGGAGAGAGACGAGAGTGAGATTTAAGAAGAAAAAATGTTTTGTAAATAAAGTTCGTACAAATATTAATCATAAAACCTTGAAAAAGTAAAAATGAATTTACAAAATTATCTGCAACGACGTACAGTCTAAAATATTTCGCGCGTGCTATTTTTGATCATAACGATGAAGGATATTGTGAAAATGACAG
Organism: Trachelipus rathkii; assembly: GCA_015478945.1. Lineage (NCBI taxonomy): Eukaryota > Metazoa > Arthropoda > Malacostraca > Isopoda > Trachelipodidae > Trachelipus > Trachelipus rathkii. The sequence goes on from JABUQX010085535.1 coordinate 11,165, forward strand.
AACAAATAACTCTTTAAGTGGTTTTTCATGTGTGTAAATTACCATTAGTAGGCATTTTGATAATAAACTAAGAATAGTATATATATATATATTAATATATTTATAATAAAAAAATAGTATAGATATATATATATGTCTTTGTATAATAATATATATATAATAATATATATTTAATTTATTTATATTACACTTCTAGGAGTAATAATAGTATATATATATTTTCAGTTTGTCACCACTCAGGCAGGGACCTTTTCTTTTTGTATCGTGGATGAAGTTTTAGAAATTCAACTTAACTGTAAAATTACGCAGATGACACAAGCCGGGCTTTATTAAGTGAGGGAAAAGTTATGAAATTTGAGTAGGATCTAACAGAAGATGTAGAGAAATTCACAGGCAGAGGGTGGCGAGGAAGAAGGAAGCACCTGCAGCGAACTAGTGTGGAGGTTGCTAATCATAGCCAAAACTCATGTGCCGATCACAGCCCGCCTGGTGTCTGACGAGGGCGTTCTAAAGTGTGTGCACGGGGGTGAGCGGGTGTGCGGGCTTGTTATCTGGAGTTGGTAAAGGTGCCTCTGGTCGGGCACGCAGTTTCTGCGCTAACAGTACCTTATAGAAAAGAGAATAAAAGCACCCATACATCTGCACGCGCAAATATCAGAGAGGTCAAGTGATACTTAGAAAAATTATCAGAACAGTTTATAAGTCTTTTGCCTTTGACTCGACCCATCCAAAAGCCTGGTGAAACCTGAGTCCCCCCCCCAGAATATTTTAAGAAGCAGCACTCCATACACAGGTGATAAGACCTTAGTAGCTGAGTAAACTGAGAAGTAGGAAAAAAATCTTGTAATTCTAAACAGAACTTCCAGTCTCTTTGAGGCCGGGTCACTAGGCAAACCATTGGATGTGAGGTTTCCAAAGACATTGTTTTTGTTTAGTCTAGAGACGGAGAGGATGTTTATATGTTAATCTAAGGAAGACAGTAGCAACCGTCGAAAGAAGATAGAAAAGTTAGTTGTCTTAGAGAGAAGGGAATTTGTAGAAGTTTGTTTTAAAATTACATTTCATCAGAGGTTAAGAGCCCACCGGGAAATTCTATTCCAGATCGTATAAGCGAAATGGAATCGGAAAGATTAAACGATTAGACAATTCTAGAAGTAAATAGAAAGGTAGGCAAAATTTGAAAAGTTCGAGTGGTGAAGATGACAGGTCGAGTCATCGGCAAATTGAGTGATTAGATTAGATGTTGCAGACGAGGAAGTATATTTAATGATATAAGCAGGAATAAAAGTAGGAGATAAGACAGAACCTGAGAAACACCACTATTGACAGAAAAAGAAAAGTCGCCCCATCAACAACAGCCGATATTTAGCGATTTTAAAGAAAGCTAGTACATAATAAGCAAGGAGAAGGGATGCAAATTCCAGAAGAAGGGGGAGCTTGGAGGAGCAATTTCCTGCGGGCCATTAACCAGGTCAAATGTAATAGTAGAGATATATATATATATATATTATATATATTATATTAAATATATATAAGATAACTATTTTATACTTTAGTATATATATATATTATATATATATATATATATAAATATATTAAATATATATTTATATATATAAAAATAATATATATATTAATAATATATATATACTATATTATATATACTATAATAGTATATGATATATATATATGTATATATATATAATAATTATATATATATATAAGTATATCATATATTATATTATATGACGTCCTTAAGCCTGTATCTGAACATCTTGTAGTGCTCTAGATAGTGGGAAACTTAAAAATAAAGTTATATTTCTCTATTATCTACTACAGAAATAGATTTGATCGTTAAATCGAAGATCTTCGTTTGAGGCATCTGATGAAATTAAGTGGTTATCGATCAGGTCCCGCTAGGTATGAACAAACTTTGAAGCCTAAAAATGCAAGATGACCTAAAACTATCGCAACGAAACGAAAAACCTATTACCTTACAGCATTTCGATAATCTATTTATCGATATAGTCTTGTTATGACTTGATAGTAGTAAAGCATCTTTGGGAAATTCTTTGTTACATATCTGGAAGCCATCGATTGCGAGATAAAACAATATAATAAATGTTTTCTGGAGGTCTTGCTGAAGGAAATGTCTTCTTTTAATTGTATTTTATACGCTGGAGATGGTAATGCTTATTTGAAAGAATTAGTCGACATATGCCCGTCAGAAAGATAGTTTTGAATAAAGTGTGCTGTGAAATTAGTGTTAAGTTTTCCTGACTTTAAGAAATTGAAAATGACATTGAGTGTTACTGTTAACTGACAATAGTTGACCAATTGAGGTAATTGATTTTATTCGAGTAAGTGAAACATTTTAGTAAAAGACTTCACCGATGGTATCGGTATCGGAGAAGATACTTGGCGATACCTCTGTGAGTACCAAATAGTTAAGTGAATTATCGGGTAACAAGAAGTTTTGTTACATGGTGAAACGTTTTAATTTTCAAAATTAATTAATATATAATCTTAACTCATTTAAAACGTTAAGAGATCGAGGCCGTTCGCAAGTGATTGGTCCCGATTTTTACGTTTAATTTTTTCGTTCGTGTCTCGTAAGAAATTAGTTTGTTAAAACTTGAAAAGCTCTTTTTCAAACAAAAAATTTTTTTTTTTTATATTGTAGCTTTTTTTGTATGTTTTATATATTTTTTTCTTTTAATATACCATTTAATATTCTTATTAATAAGATAAATAATTAAAAATCATGGTTGTCTACATAACAACATAACACAGGTCATAGTCACACACCACATGTGCGAGCACATAGGTGATATACTAGTATATAGAATATATAATATTATATATATATATATATTATATAATAATAATTTATATATATATATAGTATTAATATATTATATTATATAGTATATATGATATATAATTTATAACACACTATATAGTACTATTATATATTTTTAGTTATAATTGTATTTATTATAATTATAATTTAAAATTTCAAAGTATGTTTATGAAATCTAACTTTTTCTTTCATTTACTTAATATTTTTCAAACTCAAGAGGGGTACGGCAAAGTTTCTAATCATGCCTGGTACCGGAACGATAGCATGTGTCGGCGATTTCCCCACTTAAACTTTTCTTCTTCCACATTCTGAATGTTAAATAAAAAAAAAAATATTACGAAAATGTTTGTGTTTTATTTTAATTTTAAATTTCAAAAGAATTTTTCTCTTATATATTCAATTGAATTGTGAGAGGCAGATGGTGTAGGCTTCTTGTGCAGAAAGTGGAGTATTTGAAGGGATGATTGTTAGATAGTTCTTGCTATCATAACTGTGAAAGCTGGTAGATTTTTTATAACCGGTTTGACATTTAAAAATTTTCTCGGATCCGGCTCCAGCTCCACCCACCAATTAAAAAAAAACATTTTATTTACATTAAAAAAAATTCTTTTTTTTGTGCTTCTGATCTCTCTCGCTAAAAGCTTTCCAGTTCTGGCAACCGACTCCACCCATAAACAGTTGTCGTGCTGAGATCGTGAGTGCTTGATGTATGCGTCGTAGTGTTGACTCCGCCTCTCCGCTGCTCCGCTCCGCGCTGTCCGGCTAGTTGTTGGTTAATAGGCCTCCGCATCCTCTTTGTTATATGGCTTTACTTCTTACAATAAGGCATAATTTTTTTAATTACAAATTATTTAAATATTCATATGGAATTTTACGTAATATAATAAGTTTTCTTCATGTGAGGGAGCTATAGTATATGGAATATTTTTAGGCTGGGTGTCTTGCCTCATTTTGCCTACCCCTATATAATACGTCAATAATATATAGTATATATATTATATATATATATAAATAATTTATATATATTATAATAATTAAATATACTTCCCAACATGTTTGTTAAGGTACTGGTAGTATTATATAAACTCATGCCCTTAAATATATAAATTATACTTAATTATATAATATATCACTATCAATAGATATATATATATATATGTAGTATATTATATGAAGTAATATATATATAGTTATAATATATATTGTATATATATATACTTATACTATAATCATAGTATAAATATATATACTATGGTTATATATAGTATATATATAAACTATTAAGATATATAATAATGAAGAAACTTATACTAAATGCTTCAAACCTGGTAGCGCTCATTTTCATGTCAAGTGGTTCGTCTTAAAAGAAAATTTGGTAATTTCATGACTCTGATTAAGTTTTAGGAAATATTCCAAACGTGAATAATAATGCATACTATAATAATTCCCAAGATAAGTTTTAACGCTTCAATTCAAATTTGCAGTTCGTGTTCTTTCTACTTAAGAAACGTCCTGCCTGGAACGGTGCTTGCCATTTATCAATTACCGTCTAATTCAAAAAAGTACCGTAATTCATCAAATGCTCATGATTATCCATTTGCGAATTTTCTGAATCTGTTGTAAAAGTTATCAGGCATGAAATTTAAAATTCAAGTCCATACACTGCCGTGAGCTATTGCCCATTTTTTCATTTTTACGCACGATAAAAATGTCCAAAACAAAACATAAACGCAGCATTTAAAAATGTTTCCACAAAAAAAATAACTAGGGCTCTGCACGGAGTAAACAAGTTTATTGGGATGTAATGAAGCGTTAAAAATTTAATTAGTTCGTCGAAGGTATATATATTATTTTAGAGACGATAATGGAATAATTATATATAATAGTTATATATACAATATTATAAGATAGTTTAACACAAATGTAAATAGTTTTTCTATATACCTATATATACTTATATTTTATATTACGACAGAATATATAAATGTAATATATTATATGATATTATATATCGTATATATATCATATGTTATATAGAGTATATAACAATATATTATATTATTATATATATATAGTATAATAGTATCTTATATGTATAAGTATTATATATATATATATATAGTATAGTAATATATATATATATATATATATATATAATATATATTATATATAATAATATATATATATATTAATATTATATATATATTATATATATTTCAAAAGGTAACTATAAATTTTTATTTCCAATTCTATATTAAAGTTAAAAAAAAGTCATGAAACGTTTATCTCTTCTTTTTTATATAGAAAAATAATATATTTCCTTGTAATTTTACTTATAATATTGGTCAGTTTCTTCATGCAATATATATTTTTTATTTTTTTAATATTACCGCCCACCAAATTCAGTACAATTCTTCCAACGTTCTTGTAACCTCAAAATGTTTTTGTAACCTCAAAATGTATCTCATTTTTTTTTCTGCTGCCGAGGTTGACTTCTCAAATCGGAGTTTAGAAGTATAAATGGTTTATTGTGCATAGCCTGAACCGTTGCAGGGATGAGGTAAAACCTATTTCTATGGCTATATGAAGTATGGTGTTATGTGTGAAAGATAAGGTCTTCGTCTGTGACAAGTTCGCGACATTTGCCTCGTATTTGGTGTCTAGAACGTGATTGCAATGATCATCGTAAACTTATGTATTAGTATAGACCTATGATAATTATTCAAATAAGGTGGATATTTTATCACTTGATATTCGTTGTTATCAATGGACAATGCTCATATGATTTAATAACTTATTTCATAGACTGGGAATAAAGTTTGCCCTCTTTTTATTTCACCTCAGAGCAAACTTCTTTTCTTAAGCGCGTCTATTCACTAATAAAAGGTAAAACAAAAAATTTACTTCATATACGAATATAATAATCATTAATAATCATCAGAAATGTAAAATTAATGATAGTCCTTAGTTTGATTAATGAAATGATTTTTCCCAACCCTTGTGGGATTTTTAAGATCCCTGGCCTTTTACCATCAAAGGTTATATATTATATATATTATATAATAAATATACATAACGTAAACCTAAAGTATATATTATATATAATATAATAATAATATTAATATATATGTATATATATTATATATATAGTAGTATATAATATATATATAATATATATATAGTATAATTCGCTGCCTAAAAAAAGTAATTCTTAATTTAATTTATATTCCAGGAGATGTTTTATGCTAATGATTGAACTAAAATTTCTCCTTTGGTTTTAATATATAATATATTATATATTATATATAGTTATATTAATATATATAATAATATAATTATCAATAGTATTATATATATATATTATATATATATTATATGTTTAATATATATATCATATTTAATTATATCTATATTTACTATTTCTATATATATATATATATTAAATATATATAAATATATAATATGTATATATATATATATTATATATAATAATTAAGTATAGTATATATATATATTAAGTATATACTACATATATATATATATAGTATATACTAATAATATTATAAATATTACTATATTAATATAATACAATAGGTATATACAATAGTATATATATATAATAGTATATATAATATAATATATTATATTATGTATTATATAATATAGTTTGATTATAGTACTAATATATATTATATACTTATTATATTTCTATGAATATATATATAATATATTATATATATATATATTAGCATATATTTATATATTTATATATACTTAATGAAAGGTTTTAATTGCATCAGATGAGATATATATAAAGATATGCTCAATTACTGTTATCATAAAAAATAAATGTGAAAGATATAATTTTGGATTTTTTTTTCTCTGAAAAGTAGTAGTTGCTCTGTTTCCGTTATGCGGGCTCTAATATTCCTTTCTTCTTCAAATTAGCGATTTGCTGCTGCCGGTTCTAAGTCAAATTAGATTCTACGGTCGAGCCGTATTCACTAAAATAAGGACTGTCATATATATATGTAGAAATTATTTTTATATTAAATGTCACATTTACATGTTTCTATAATGTTCTATATATATTATATAGATCTAGTAGTGTGATTATATATATATATATAATTGAATATAATATTAAAATATCTATAAAATATTATATATATATAAAAACCAAATATATTAGATATTGTTTATATTTAATCATATATATGTACTATATTGTATATATATATATACTATCATATATACATATTGCTGTAATATTACATAGATGTATATATGTATTTTCTTATATAAATAATAGTTGAGAATATATATTAAAATTTATTATTGGCATGATACAAATTTAAATTAATGATAGTATATATTACTCACGGTCCTCTCGAGTCAACACGCCCGAGCACGCCACTTTAGCGCTAAGGAATTAGGCGATAACCGTCATATCTCTGAAATCTTCAAGAATGGGTATCTGTACACCGACCACTTGTACGTCCACACACATCACTATGGATAAGTGAGGGTCACACGCATCCTAGAATCGAAGAAACGGGGGACATCAGAGGAGAATAGCTAAATTATCATGTCTCGCATGTAATGATATAAAAGTACTCAACCTTCTTGTGACTAATCTCATGATACTCTCTGAAAATTGTCATAGTTTCTTATCTCTATCATCTCTCTTACTTTAAGTGTTCTTATAAGACTATATTCTTGACCCCATATCTATATCATACATATAAGAGTACATATTGAATGTTCAAATTGTTATTACGATGTTACTTAGTGAATATTCGACATACTCGCATATACAGCGCCCAATAAGACACAGACACACTACGCTGATATATACCACATATCTATTAATAGTAATACTATTATTATATTATCTGACAGATCATAATTACATGTATAATATATACCTACCAATTCTAAAGAATAACCAATCCCAACACAGGTAGATATATTATCTATATGTAATGACGTGGCTGCCAGCAGTAACAGACACCAGTAATAATAAAGAAGTAAAAACAAGAAGATTAATATTAAAACCGAGATAACAAATATAATTATAGAGTGATTTACAACAGAGTTCATTATAAATATGACGACGTATATTATATACACAGTGTATATGTGGTATATCTAGTAAGGAAAACATCCACTAAGAAGGATACCACACGGGATCGTCGCTCTGGCAACTGTGCGCAAATTTCTATGCATATCTCTATAATATATAATCAAAACTCCCAAACATTAATCACACATCTGCATACTATGTATACAAAAGTGATTACTGAATAGCTAAATAGAGAAATACATAAAGATAAATATTTCATAACGACAGTCACACACAAATTATATTGGAAAATTATTGGGTAGCCGACCTCAGAACCTCAGAAGTTTCCAAAGGAAGCTGATAATATATATAAATATATATATATATATTATATGATAAATATATATAATATATATATTATATTATAATATATATATTAATATATATTATAATATTATGTAACAATGCAGGCACCATCTTCACTTGTTGTATTACTTTTCTGAATTAATAAGAAATGATCTGTTTAATAATAATAATAATAATAATAATAATAATAATAATAATAATAATAATAATAATAATAATAATAATAATAATAATAATAATAATAATAATAATAATAATAATAATAATAATAATAAATAATAATAATAATAATAATAATAAGTAATAAGAAATAATAATAATAATTAATAGATAATAATGTATAATAATAATAATATAATAATAATAAAATAATAAATAATAATAATAATAGATATAATAATAATAATAATAATAATATGGGTCAATCTACTTTGAAGAACTATATTTGTTACAAGTTTTATTTCCTTCGGAAGCAGAAACTCAAGTCAATTTTCAGTGAAACAATTATAGCTGACAGCAATTTGCCTTTCTCGTGAACTTTTGTCATAGTGAGCTGATTGGGAAGCCTCGACAGCAATTTCTTTTGTGAATAATCATTAACTGGTAATTCCTGTAATGGAATGGCCTTGATGTTATTTCAGTATCATATGGGCGAGCTATACCACTACGTTTTGTAGAAGTAATTGTATTCGTATTTTCTGGTGTTTTCTTTGCCAAGTTTCCAAGTATTTTGGAGGCCTAGTTGGAAATTTTGGAAGAGGTAGTAGTTCATAGAGGTCACAAGAATAATGTGGTTAAATTCTTGAAAATTAAAGTGGCTGATTTATAATAAGAAAAGGCATAAAAATGGGAAGATTGATTTAAACAGAAGAGACAAGAAAGTTCTATAGAACTAGAATAAAATACAAGATATGGAAATATAAAGGATTATTATAAAATCTATATTACATTCACCACCCCTTTCATTTGGCATTAATCAAATTTAAATTCGACCAACCTGCAAATTTAAACATTATTGATTTTATCGTTTTCTGATTTACAAATTATATAATTATTAATTAAGAAGGCTTTGTTCACAAACGCACAAGGTCGTGATGACTAGAAACATGGCTTCTTATTACTATTGATTCAAAAATATAAAGACTAGTTTCAGAAACGAAACACTTAGTTAGAGTCAACCTGTGGATATTAGAAAAAGAAGGTATTTATTCTCAAATATGATTATACTGGGCTAATTCCACTTGAAAGAGCGCAAAAACCCGAATAGAGGAGATAATGAATTATGGAATATAATAGTATTATTATATATATATATATAATATATATATATATATATATATATATATATTATATTAAGATAGTATAGTATAGTATATAGTATATATAGTATGTATACATTTATTATATATAAATATATATTATATTTAAATATATATAAATATATATTATATTAATTATATAGTATATATTATATATATATAGATATATATTATATTATTATAACGGTATAATATTATACTAAGGTATATATATATATTATATATATATATAATTAATTGATATATATATATATATATATATATATAATTATATATATACTATAATCTAGTATATTATATAGAATATCTTATTTAATATATGTAATATATAATATATAGTATATAGATGTATATATAGTATGTATATATTATATATAGTATATAATATTATAATATATAGTATAGTAAGTATTATCCGTAGTAGATTATATTATACGTTATTATATATATATATATAAATATATATAAAATTATATAGATATATAATAGATATATATATATATATATATAATATAATAGTAATTTAATGGAATATATATATTAAGTATATATATCTATATAATATATAATATAAATGTTTAGTATTTATTATATATATACCGAACTATATTTCTGAATTTATTGTTAAATGCTTTAAAGATTAGAACAGATAGATGAGATAAGAATTTTATATAATATATATATAATATTATATATAGTTATATTTATAATATAAAAATATATAATATATATATAATATATATATATATAATAATTTAATATATGTTAATTATATATATATGTTATATATTATATATAATATATCATATATATCTATATAGATATATATCTATATATATAATATTATTAGGTATATATTATATATAGTTATATATATAATTAGTATTCATAGTTTATTATAAGATAATATAATTTTATAATTATTTTTCCTTTATGATAAAATGTAATAAGTATTTTTTTTTACCTTTATTTAATGTTATCTTTATTATATATCTAACGTATTATATTTGTATATATATATAATATATATAGTATAATCTACTTTCTGAATTTAGTTAAATGCTATCAGATTAGATCATTAAAGTCATTGTTAGAGGCTCAATTAAAATAATAGATTAATATATATACTAATAATTAGTAAAAAGTTATGATATACTTAATTATTAACGATCATAAGGAAATAAAACATCAAGATTAAGTAATTAATAATATATAATAATATTGATAATAATAGATAATAATAATAATGAATAATAATAATCAATAATATATATAATAATAATAATTTATTATATTTTATTATTTATTATTCTATTATTTATTATTATTTATATTATTAATTATTAATTATATATTATTATTATATTATTATTATTTATTATTTATTATTATTATTTATTATTATTATTATTTAATTATTATTTATGTATTATCTTTATTATTATTATTATTAATTATTATTTTATTTATAGAAATTCGGTTCAAAATTTCTTTTGAATTTCAGCCCTAACCTAAATGCAGTGACTCTTTTTCCCAACAAAAAATTTTGACACAATTTTAAATCCTTTTACCATCTCCTTAGCTTCACCTCGTTTTTAGACGTAGTTCGATCAATGGTGAACAATACGAACACCGACATCGCTTTTTCTGGAGTGTGCTGGTAATAATGTAGGTCATTTTGTTGTTTGTTCTTTTTGGTTTGGTGTGGTTGTAATCCTTTTGCTAAAATTTCCAATAAAAAATTAACTATTTTTACTTAGTAAAATTTTATTTTGTTTCTATAATTTATTTTTTATCAGATTACCTATACATTACCTAGTAATTTTATTTCTTAGAATTTATTTGTATTTCTTTGCTCTCCCTCCTTCTAACTATTCATTCCTTCTATGTATCTTCTGAGTTCTCAAAATTAAATATTCATTGTTAAATCGTTTTGACATTTCAAAAATGAAATCACTGATGTTCCCACATCAAGAAACTTCATTTCCGACTAAATAAATATTCGTTCGTTCTCCATTGCAGACACATTAAATGCTAATATTGTATTAACATTCAAGATCCTCTTAATCTCTTCACCTGAGTGTTAATTAACAAACATAAGAACTAATCAAAGGAACCTTTTAAGAACTAAACAAAGGACCCTTAAGTTGTCATTTTGTTAATATTTTTTAAACCTGTTTTGTATAGAATTTAACTTGGAAATGAAGGATCTGTAGATAACTCCTCATTCTTTCAGTGAATGCAATAATAGCAGATATAATGAATGAATATCACACAGCAAGGGAATTATATGAAAAGAAATATGTACTAATAATAATAATAATGAATAATAATAATTAATAACTAATAATGAATAATTATATAAAATATAATAATATAATAATTATTAAAAAAATTAATAATAATAATTAATAAAATATATGAATGAATATAAATAAAAATAAAAATAAAAATAAATAATAAAAATAATAATAATAATAATAATAATAATAATAATAAATAATTAATAATAATAAAAAATAATAATAATAATAATAATAATAATAATAATAATAATAATAATAAAATTATAATAAAATAATAGATAGATAATAATAATATTAAATAAATAATAATAATGAATAATAATAATTATATTTAATATATAAAATGAAAAATATAATAATAATAATAAAATCGATAAAATGATAAGACTGAAAATAATAATAATAAGTGTAAAATAAAGCAATAATATAAAGTAATCTGAATTGAATAAATAATATAATAGAGAATATAATAAGATAATATAAAAATCAATTAATGAATAATAATATATTAATAATAGATAATATTATAACAATTCTGCAACAGAACTATATCTCGTGTTGTTTATGTCATTTCTACAAAGGCTTAAAAATATGCGACTGAGGTGACCTCTGAACATTTTAACGTTTCCGGCAAAAGACATTTTAGAATACCTTTAAAAACTTAAAAAAAAACAAAAAAGAATAAAAAAAAACTAAAAAAAAAACCGTACGGATAATTTCTAGTTCTTTTGAAAAATACAAATAAATATATGAATAATGGAAAAAGTAATAGGTATAAAAAAACCGAATATTAAATCATCAACTTTAAAAGTAATTTTTTATTACTATGCTTGAATTTTTTATTATTAGCTGATAAAATAATTGGTTTTTAATCAGTTTATTATACTTTTTTTTTTTTTTGCAATGAAATTTATTTCAAATCTATTTATTTGAAAAAAATGTTAGAATTAGAAATTTAAAAAACACTGATTATTATTTACTTGTAGTCAATTTAAGTTCATTAATATGTAAAAGCAGACTAAGTATTAAGCAATATCATTTGAGATTTTTTTTATAGCCAGATAACTCAGAACTAAAAACATTTAACTGTTATTGTGTAAGAATGAAGCAAAAGGTCTCTGTTTATTATATATATATATATATATATATAATAAATAATTTATATTATATATTATATAGTATATTATATTATAATAATATAATAATATAATTATAATATAAATAAAATACTAATATATTAATAGTATTTATATATATATTTAATATATATATATATAATATATAATATATATAATATACAGTTATATATTAATAGTTCTTATAGATAATATATATATATATATAATATTATATAATATATGATATATATATTATATATATTATATATATATATATATATATATAAATAATATATCATAAGTGAGAGTGAGAGAAGAGAGAGAGAGAGATGGAGAGAGATGCAGAGAGGGAATGGGCAATAGTTACGCAAAAATGAATTTTGTACCGGAGTATGCTCGCGTTACTTTGATAAGTAACGCTTGTTATTCGTTATTTGCGTTTCTTAAAATATTAAAAGTATAAAGTAAAGAAAAGTTCCATACTATTATTACTGGTGCTCCGTTTACTTTTAGCTTAGAACACTTCGAATTAATTACGTATTTAGTTAATTTAGTTGTGATATCAATTGTCAACCATTCATTTCGTAAACACAAAAGATAAGTGCTTCAAAAATATTAATAATTACCATAATTTATTCATCTACATAATTAAAAACACATATATATTTCGCTTGTATAATATCCCTTTTTGGCATTCCTTTATATGGTTCATTTTCAACAGCCGCTTAAGTCTTCGTTGTTACCCTGTATTAAAATAAAAATAACAGGCAACATTGCTAAAAATACGTAGTTCTTTTTTATATTATTATTGATTTTTTTATATAATTTTTTGGTGGAAATTTCCCTCGTAAATTTTAATAAATAAAGAAAGTAAAGTAAGTATAGCTAGTGCGAAAAGTGTGATTCTAGTGACATAAGAATACAGACTTTTAATTTGAAAATTAATTAACATAGTTCCCGATAATTATGTGATACTTGATTTTTTCTATGTATCAAACATGACACAAAT
>JABUQX010085536.1:5000-20082 GCA_015478945.1 Trachelipus rathkii
TACTAATATATATATATCATAATATATTTATATATATATATATTATAAATATATATTTATAATCATATATATTATATATAATTATATAAATATAATATAAATATATATATAATATAATATATAAGTATATAATATATATATAGCATATATGTATTATATATATATAATATAATAAAATATACTTATATATTAATATAATATAATACATATATATTATATAATTATATATATAGCTTAAACATAATAATATTATATATATATATATATTAATATATATATTATATATATAAATTTTATATATTATATGTATATATAATACCGTGCCTTCAACGTAGCGACGAGTCGCCATGCAAATGTCTTCGGAGTTAAAATGTTTGGATTCCTATCGTAGAAATTACTTAGAAAGTGTACCCTCCTGACTAGGCAGCGTGAGGTTACATTTTTAAAAGAACAAAAACAAAACAAAAAAAAAAAAAAATATATATGAATATATATAATATTTTATTACTATCTATATAATATATATATATATAATAATATATATATATAGTATATATATCATATATATAATAATAATATGATATATATTAATATATTAGATATTATATATAAATATCATCTTCCTTTTTTATCCCAAGACTGGGTGTAAGGTGCTTAACATGCATCGGAATAGAAAAGTAGTAGAACATAATATGACACAAGTCGTAAAGAAAGCCCGCACTTTACGCCCCCCCTATAACTCTATAGTGAGACTGTGCGCAAGTCAGAAAATCCCCTAAGAGCTTCATGGACGCGACGACCCTCACTATGGATTATCGCAGTCGTAGGCGTTCATCCTCTGCCAGGTGGCGCTACACCATTCCTCACAAAACCCCATTCACTCCATATAATGCACCTTTATTCTCTCCCTCCAAGACTTTCCTTTAATGACTAAATCCCACTTTTTCTCAGTCTTTCCAGCGCTCGATTCCGCAACATACGTACCAAATATACTCGCTTAACACCGACTATCTTCATCCTTTCCACATGACCAAACCATCTCAACGTAGTACTTTCATTTATTCTCTGATTTATCCCTTATCTCCACACCAGCAAACTCACTAATACCCGTTCATCTCCTCATTTTATAATTCTTCTCACACCTACAACACCCCCCCATAAGTATATATATATATATATATTATATATATATATATATATATCTATATATTATTATTATCTTATATATATTATATTATATATATATTATATATATATATTTATTATATTATATATAATATAATATTTAATACATTTCCCACACTCACGGACAGAGCCCTATTCAAGAGGGAGTTTGTTGACACTCAGATTCATCAACTAACGTAAAACTACGCAAATGAGCACAACGCAGGCGTTAAAGTGAGAGATAAATTCAGCAGGAACACAGAGATGGGCAGAGAGAATTCCACAGACACAAGTGTCGGCAGAAGAAGGAAGACCGCCAGCGAACAAAGCCTTGGAATTACCTGGAACACATAAACTCATGCGCCGACACACACCCCTTGTTTACGAGGGTTCCGTAAAGTCGGTGGTACGTCGAGTGATACATAGTTCCTCGAGCACCTGCCGCCTGCAGGTACCTATAGAAAAGCAGATAAAGCACCCAAATCGCGCGCAACAATCGTAAGAGAGGTCAAAGTGAACCGGAACAGTGCAGAACAGTTTATAAGCCATTCTTGGCTTTGACTCGACCCTATCAAAAGCCGGGTGACCAGAGCCCCCCCAATATAAGAGCAGTACTCCACAAGCGGCGGATGAGCCCTTTGATACTAGACTCGAGCAACTGAGAAGAGGTAAAAAAAAGTCTCGCAGGTAAAAAGAAATATCTATATATATATATATATAATATATATATAAATATATAATATATATATAATATATATATTATAAATACTATATACTATATATATATAATTATATTATAGTTATTTAATTATATTTATATAATATATATATATATTAATTATATTAAATATATATAAGTATAATATATATATTATATATATATATATATATAATATTATAACATATATATAATAATATATATATATAATATAATTATATTCGGCTTCCACTCATCATATCAAAAAAAAACATTCTCAAGGTTTCAAAGAAACACATCCATACGTTTTACCGTAAACACTTAACAATTTATCTAACCCAAATTTTCACTTGAAATAGAAACTCTAATAAAACAAAGAACGCTCTTAGGCAAATAGTACCAAACCCAGCTTGACTAAATCAAATTACAGACCTAACAACAGATATATACGTTAATCAACCATAAATCAAGAGAATCTGGAAACAAACATCCAATACAAAAACAACGCAACTTTTACCAACAATAATAATTACGTATTACATTTTCAAATCTAGCCTCATCCACACATCGACGCAATCTTACAAATAAACAATTAAAAATTCTTAGTCAAAAATCAATTGTAAAATCAACATGTCTATAGCTATTCAAAAAATTAGTCAAAACCCACGAATCCCAATCTAACAACAATAAAAACGATGTTAGCGCTGTTCACTTTTTCATAAAAAGACCATTCCACTTTCACTTCCCCTCAATAATACTCAACACTATTAAAATTAAAAATCACAATCAGTTGGCCCAGACATATATCTATATTCACACCTTCAAACCGCCTGGAACCAAGCTATCGCAGCCTTCGCCCAATTATTTAATATCACTGCACAACATTATTCCCCCCCCTCTTGTAACATGCCCACTATAATTCCGTTATAAAAGACGGAAACCACACAACACCCCGCTTCCACAGACCAATTTTCACTACCACTCCCACAATAGGCAACAGTACTGGAAAAACTTAATACTCAATAGAGAATACCTACCTTTATATTCTTCTATCAGCACACAACATGGATTTAGACAAAATCATAAACCACCTCTCTCCTGGTTATAACAGCGATTCATGAATGCTTACCAGAAACTCCTCTCCCCTTCTCACCATTCTAAATCGCAATAAGACAGAACACAGGCATTCATACATATTTAATACAACATGCTCATTAAGATAAAAAAATCGTAGCAACTTATATCCAGCGACGTATAGTAAGTATGCAGGACGAACACCTTCCCCTTACATACAAAACTATCTATAATGGCGTCCCTATGTAACCTCGTCTCACCTTCACTCCTACCTTTCCTATGCACTATCTCCAACCCTCCTTCATCCAGAGTAAGTGGTGCGAAAGAGAAGACCGAACTGGTTGTATATAGTATTGACAGAAGGATTTCAAAAAAGAGGGAGGTGTCCTTGCGAACCGGTGAGTGGAGTTTAGAAGAAGACGTCAGTCTCACGTTGTGATCTACAGCTTTCAAGGATCAATAAAACACAAACAAGAACCATCCCACCAGTGTGACTAGAGTTCCCGATGTCTGGTCCATTTTAACACGGATACGGCAGTCGAACGTTTCTGTGGAAAACAACTAGAATTTCGAAAAGCTTTGCGACTCTCAGAAAGGAGAAGGCGGCCCGAACCATTTTTCTCTATTAATTCAAATATACAGGTCCGAAATTGGTTTCTGGTTATCCGCCAATCGTGATCTTCCCAGTTTCGGAATAGATTACTAGCTGTAGATTGGACAAGAGGATTCATCCAATTCTGTTATAAGATCCGGCAAAATGCTAATACTAGGAATGAACATGACGGCAGCCTTTGTACATAGAATCATGTCTGACCAAGGCACCGTTTCTATTCGCAGAGCAGTTTGTACATCTACAGTTGAACAGACGTTTATAGGCTATATTTTCTTTTTTTGAGGCTCAGGATAGCAAAACAGCTCGATGGCTACAATGGCCGTCAATCAGCAGCGCGTCCAACCCTTTTTCTCTCCGCGTACCCTATTAGGACTTTTCCATGACTTGTATTCTTTTCATCATAACACTCCTCCCCCCAATCTCTTCACGCAAAAAGTTTATTTTTGTTAGATAATGTTTTTAAAGTTATTGATATAGATCATTTAAATACTCCATTTACAACAAAAGTAGTCATTATATTTATTTACAATTTCATCTAGTTCATTATTCATATTCTATAATACCAATAAACAGACTAACATTAAAACAATTAAACACAGCTATTATGTATTAATGTGGCAGGCATATTCCCCTAATTTTGTTTTCCCGCCATACCATATTATTTTCACGCACCCCCAAATCGGTTGCAATACCCCAGTGTACGTGATACCCCATTTGGAAGCGCTGGCCTAATCATCTGCAACAGCTCTGGAGTAGAATATTCGCATGCGTTATATCAGCCACCATGAAGACTTGGGTGAAGGAAATTGTCTGGACGGAAAATATCTTCTGATCATCTTCGATACATACGAAGAGGTTGAATTGGGAGGTGACATTCGAATATAAGATTCGAACGTATTGTACTGATTTGCATTAATTCGACGAATCTCAGCGCAGACCTTAAAAATATCAAGTTTGTGTGTGCGGAGGCTTTTCTGTATTGCCTGTAGCTCTTTTTCTATCGTAGCTTGTGCACACTACTGGACCAAAAGGGCGTGCCGAACGCCTACCTGCTTAAGATGCCGGGATGCAAGCTTTTCGCTAGCTGCGATGATATCTTGATGGAAGAGCGGTTAAAGGCCAATCATCCACTATTCGGAACACCAACTTATTGAAAGGATGCAAGAGCTAGGACTAGTATAAGCTGTAAAAGAGCCCACTCCTTGGCCGTGGAGTTAGCGGTTCTTAACACTGGGTGAAGTCATTTAAGGCTATTGGTTATGATGTCACTGCCGGTATAAGTATCAATTAAGGCCGGGTGATGAAGCAATCCAAAAGAAAATTGGGAGGCATAGGACGTCTATAAAGACAGAATTGCGTTTATCTAACTTCTATGTAAGGGTCCCGTCGTAAGGCGTCCCAGGTAAAATGTTGTTAGAAGATCAACAAGCATCTTAGACTTAGAGACAGTGACGAGCTCGCCAATTAAGGGTATGAAGATTTAAGTCTCCAGCCTATACCACCGGAGGAGGCGCTGTAAAATGTCTGGCAAAGTCAAGCCTTTAGTAAACCCACTACTGTGAGCCAAGTAGACGAATCAGAATGATAATCATGAAAATGTACGGCATGCAACATGCATGAAAGTCTAGTTCGACGAGGGACTGAAATAGTGGAGAGACATATATGAATGAGAACTCCTGCACCTCCTCTATCATTATCACCTATTTCTATAGAGTTAGCGGCGATCCTTGTATTCCGACGGCTTGAAGAAGTCGCAATATACATAGTTTTACGTTCCTTTAAACATATCCACTTTGGCTGTACAATATTTAGTTAGTGAACAAGTTCTTCCAAAATATGAGTATACCAACAATTCATTGAGGGAGGTGGTCATGCTATGTTGTTTTATGAATATTATGAGGATGTTTTTGAGGCAATTGTCTCTTTGTGTTTAGGATAATAACGAGGTGTATCACATATGAGAGGAAAGCCTAGAGGGTCCCGACAGGAGTAGCAATAATTCTGGTTGAGTCAAGGAACAGTCTACAACAGAGATTGATGTACGACGGGTTTTTTTGTTTTTGGTTTGGGGTAGAGTTTTTCTTCTCCCGGTTAGGGCTTCGCCACGAATTTGAAGTAAGTTGAGTTCAACCAAGTCATATACTATGTCGGACTTAGTTGTCTGGAAGAGTGCTTCATGTTTGGGAATGCGAGCGACTTGCATCATATTGCCAAGCATGCAGATTAGCTAAGTGTTGACAATATGTGCTATTTCCCATGGAACGAGAAGTGTTACCGGAAACAGTTCATTTTTGATATGAGAGTATTATTGTGTAGGAGTGTGTTGTGAGGTACCTATAGAATAGTAGATTAAAGAACAACAGCTCGCCGCAAAGATAGCGGCTTCAAGTAATTGGCTTCAGTAATCGAAAAATTAGGATAGGTCAGTTAAGCAGGGACAATGATTTGTTAGATTGACAGAAGCTGAGTTCATAAGTAGACAGATTCGAGACTCCGTATCAGAACGCGGAGAACAAACGACTATTATTGTTTACCCTTAAGCAGCATTCTCATACCGTTTCTTATAATGCTAAATTCCTTTACATGAATAGTCTCCACTGATACATCGCTACTATTCAGTTGATGTGAACTTCGGTTAGATCCAAATCTTACTGTGTGCTTAATAACAATCAAAAGCTTCATATTCATATTGGAATGTCAGACACCTGTCGTCTCAATTTTTAGTAATAAACCAATGACTATCGTCTTCACAACCTGACTAAAATCATGACACCTCGACAATAACTTGTACGAGTATGAAAGGAGAATCATATTAAATTTCTGTATTTATTAATATTTCTCCAAAACATAACTTTAAATGCATATGTTAAAATATTAAGGTAAAAGCAGAGAGAAAAGGAGCTACACATATGGCAGAACAATTCAATCAACAAAAATGAGTTCTTTTTCAATTGCTAAGGAATCACTTCCGATCCGAGTACTTTCTAATTAATGGCATATAGAAAGTTGTAAAATGACTAAGATTGATTGCTCTTTAATCCTCCTTTAATACTCCAATCAGATAATAACACTTAAATATTTATTGATTTACTAACATATTTTTGTTGATTGCTATATTTAATAATTAAAATTTTTAAGACAAAATTTTTTTAGATGAATTCTTTGACTTTTAATTGGTAAAATATTTCCATTGCACATGCCATTACCCTCGTCAGTTTTCTGTAAAGTTAAATTTTTACAGTATGAAAGTACATAATTAGGTGATGAAGAGTCGTAATAAAAATTTAAAGACACGTTGCTTATTGCTGGACTCTTCTAAATTTGGCAGAGTTATTGTCCATAAAAACTGAGCGAATTCCCGAGTTCTCACACCCGATACATCACCAAGAATAATTAATACTAAAATTTCTATTCGATAATGACGATAATAGTATTGTCTAGTATGACTCTCTTTATGAAGCAAACAAAACATAAAAGAAATAACTAAATATAATAATAAAATATGCCTTAAAATATCTGGGCTTCTAATCAATTATATTTAGACATCCCAAACTAGAAAAAAATTGAAGAAAATATTCCTAGCAGGATCAGCAGGATTCGATCAATGCTTTTCTTCTAAGAAATTAAGTAGTAGACATTTATAATGATCAGCAAGCAATTTTTCCCCAAGTGTCTTTTTAAAGGCAAGGTAAAGAGTTAGAGAAGATATTGTGACTTTGGTATATAAGTACAATGATAATTGCAAGCATTTTCTGTTAATTATTAAAACCGAATGGGGATAGAGCTTAAAAAAGAAAATGGAAAATTGTCACATTATATGAATTTGACAGTGAAAATAAATAAAACTAATATAAAAATTATAAGTGAAATAGACACAAACATATTGACTATTAAAATGACAATTCTCAAACAAGTTTTTAAATATGTTTACAACATTATTATAATAGAAATGAAATGGGTTAAAAATTGTATGTTTTAGATATCTGGAAAGAAAATACATTTTACTATATTCAAATCTCAATCGTAAGTGAAATTAAAGTTATGAAAAATAAATTTGATATAATTTAATGCTTCGTAAATTGATTTATGAATTTTAAAATAACTTTTCAAAGCTTCTGTAAATAAATAAATTGTATTTAAAGGGAAAAATATATCAAAACTTACGCTTTCTTATGACCCTTGTCGTCATCCCTTAGCCAGTAATTAAGTGAAATTGACTCAGTAGATATTAATAATCCTTCTGTTTCATTAACAACAGCACCTCCAAAGAAGAAAGGAAGAACAAGTGGATATAACATGACTGGATAATTCAGCCACACACTTCTGTTCTCAATTTCAGGCATAAAGTCATTAAGATTGAAAACGGGATTTTCAATGCACTTCCCACTTCTCTTAGCGCAAACTTCTGCAAATGTATAATTTCTCTCATCGTATTGGACCGAAATATTTCGTACAGCTTTATCTAAAGCAGAATTAGGGTCTTCCATACGCTTCGTCGTCCTTATATCTTCGGTTTGTCTAATTAAGAATACTGCCCAGGCGAGCACGACCACCACGCGACCGCACACAGTAGCGAGCAGGCAGCTGAATGTTTTTTTGTGCTTCCAGTCAATTCTTTTCTCTGGCTTCTTTTCACACATTTCTTCTATCAGTCTCGCCGTATCTGATGAGAGCGCCTCTCATATTACTTAAAGCGAGAGATTGCAGACGTGATTGGCACACAAAGGCTTTATCTCACAAGTTTCTAAACATATAATGGATAAGTAATTTTTATTTCTATGTATGTATCTCATTATTTCGTTGGGAACAATTCAGAGGAAATATTCAACTTAGACTATAAATATATGAAGCCAAAACTTGTGTTAATCTTCATTAAAAAACGTGACCCTTCTGTGTCCTATTTGATTTTTAGTGACAAAGTATTCTGTTCCAATAGACTTTGTTCACACATGATTTAATCTAGATTTTCTTGAATAGTTTTCAGACTGGCTGCATTCATCATTTAATCATTATGTACATTTTTTAATATTTTTCCTTTGGTTATAAATTCCTCTAATGGTAAGTAAATATAATGCTATTTTACAAGCATCTTGAATAACAATACAAAAACATTTCCCAAACTGACGCGAGAGAGAGCTCAACGATCTGAGCAAGGATTTTAAGTGATTTACATACTATCCTTATCTATTAAACAAAGTATTTATGGCATCTTTAACAGCATTATAAACATTTTGGTCTTTAAAAATTATAAAGCAAAGAGTTAACTAAAACTCTACAACAAAATTCTAGACGTTCAATCCTGTGAAAAATTACAACATCATTATTGCTAGATGAGTCACCATATTCATGAAATTGTTGCCTCCTAATAGTCCTTGATGTCCGAGAATGATTCTTTCTCGTTCGTTTTTATCTATATTATAAATTGCCAAGTTTGAAGATAAAGTAGCAACAGAATAACTACATATTGCCTAAGAGAGTGCAAATCGGAATCTTCTGCTGTCCTATGTACCCAGGTGATCGAATGACGTAGTCGGGCACTTGAACAATCTCGTCACATGCACCCATGAAGAGGAAACACAAGAGAAAAATTTTTTTGCGCACACACAACGAGTCAATTGATACTGAAGACAGACAGATAGTTGCTTTCCTCGAGTTTCTATTGCAACTAAAAATAGGCCCTATATTTCTATCCGCTTAAGATGTAATCTAACGTCGCCTAGCAGAGTGGAACGAGATCCAGCGTTAAAGAAACGTTACCACACCCTGAAAAAAAATTCAATTAGTAAGTGTCAACTTCAGAAATTAACTTTCCTCTTCTTCAACACCTGTTAGGCCAAACGGGGTTCAGAAAAGCATAGCTCCGGAAAAGAAATAGTCAGAGCGAGGGTAATACTAGTCAAAAGGAGAAAGCCGCCACCACAAAACGCACCCATTTCATTACCTTTCTAAAATGTGAGCCCGGTTCGCAACAAAAAGATATCCGTCCTAAGGTTTCCATAACAGCGCTTCAAATTCCACAAACTGGTAGAAATCGTCAAATGCGGGTTCATTCGCCCTGAAGCCTCAAGGCCCAGCAACAACAACACCCCATCATCAAGTAACCCCCTTCCCCTCCAAATCACGATCCTTTCACAGCGCCAATCTTCCTCTGAACCAGACTCACGTTTTCTCTCACAAATCCGTTCCTTCAACCTTGTCAAATCCATCTTCATCATTCACTATTACCCAGCCGGCACGTTTGTCCAGACATTTACTTTCAAACATCCGTTATAGCCAAACGCGGTCTATTCAACCATCTTTTCACATGACCAACACCATCTTAATACTACTCTCATTTATTCTAATCATTTTTCCCTCTCTACCAACCACATCGTACTCCAATACAACCTCATTAATAATTTGATCGATTTTCTCACACGCGTAAAATACTAGTCTATGAGATTATCCCATTTTGAACAACAACCTGCACCTTAGATCTATACGTCCTATTCCCCACAGCCATGCATTCACTACCAATCACAATAACACCCGGTACTAAACATAACCTCTCCATAGAAAGAAAATCTAAACACAATTCAAGACTTAGTCCCTTTGCATTCACCAACAATTTAATCGCTCCAGCAACTTTTTTACCACTCACAACTCTTTCTTCTACACTCTCATCATCCGTTCCCGATTTCATACAACATGTAACCCAAGTATTTGAACTCTGATACTGCTGTCACATCATCCGTTCCCATTTTCCATCCAACATGTAACCCAAGTATTGTTGCAACTCGATACTTGGTCAGCATCATCCGTCCCTCATTTCATCCAACATGTAACACGCAAGTATTGAAGCTCGATACTGTTCTCAACTGCGCGACCATCACCACAAAATTCTACATGGCCATCCTCTCTGTTACCTTATTCCACCATCAAAACTTACTCTTATCCAGCATTTACTTCAGACCTTCCTACTTTTACGATACCATAACCGAAACTCTCTCAAGCCACAG
The DNA here is from genome assembly GCA_015478945.1 of Trachelipus rathkii. NCBI lineage: Eukaryota > Metazoa > Arthropoda > Malacostraca > Isopoda > Trachelipodidae > Trachelipus > Trachelipus rathkii. Next base: position 15,547 of record JABUQX010085536.1, read on the forward strand.
TGCGTACTCAACACTTGCGCTGATTCGCTACAAGACAAACAGATCCATCTTGCATACTCAATGAATAACACCAGGTAACCTGGTCCACCTTCACTGGCGACCATTCTCGGGTCGATTCTTACATCCCTCCTGGTGGACATCCCACTGCTTATGTGTTTTTCTTTGAATTACGTGCGAGTATCCAGTTGATTACAAGTTAACATACCATGGATACATAACACAGATCATTTTGTCAACACCTACCCCATATGAAGGCTAAGTATCTATATCTCTATACGCAGCAGCGTCTCACAGCGATCCAATTATGTCTCGCACTATCGATGAGTCACACACACATGAGTCCCATAAGTACAGAACCTACTTTTGGCCAGTGGGTTAATGATACTACTGGTGTTTGTTGCCGTGAACACAGAGCATCCCTATTAAGTCCCTATCATATATCGCCCTGTGTGGGCAGGATCCAAAAGCGCTTCCAAAACAATTTCTTAATCTTTTCATTTTCCACTGCGATTTGTTTCAACGTAAAAATTTGATCAAGCACCAGCCACCTCTCTACAACTTCTAAATGCACATTTGTTCTTCACCAATCATATCCTCAAGGTCACTCAAAAGACGAACTCTATCAACAAAAATACCGAGCATGATATTCTTCCCGCAGAACACTAACAATTAAACTAATCATACACTATATATAAATTATATATAGTATATATATATATATATACTATATATATATTTGATATATATATAATATAGTGATAAATATTATATATAATAATATAATATATATAATATATAGATATATGTATTGAGAGAGAGAGAGATCTATATATAATTATATATAAGTAATTATAATATTATATATATATATATATATATATTATATATATATATATAATATATAATATATAATAATACTATATATATAATATATATACTATATATATATATAACTATATATATACTATCATATATATATAGATATATATAATATATATATATATATTATTATATAGTATATATATATATATTAACTATTTGAAAAAACAATTTTATTTTCGCGCTCCGAGACAAACGCTCAGATTTGCTACCAATTGTTGGAGGCAAAAGATGTAACAACAAACAAAATGAAATGTAGCTCTTGTCTCAAAAATAAAAATAAAAAGAATGTAAAAAAGATCACATACTCGAATATACAAGCAACTAATTTGACTCCTTTAAAAAATACAACAAAAAAAATTAACCTCCAGTAGCACCTTCACCTAGCAAATTTTCCTCAGGCTCACGAATATCAATAGAACAGTTTTTTCAGTTCTGGTTGCTCTCGTAATTTACGACTGATGCAACTTCATACAACAGCTTCTTTAAACTAGGTCATTTTGCTAAAACACTCAGTTTGAAAATGGTTACGAAGAGCCAAGATTAAAAATCTTGAAGAAATCTTGAGAAAGATAATCTAAATGTGTAGCACTACAGGATTCAATGAAAATCACTGTAAATGAAAAAAACAAAATTACTCAAAGTCCTCGTGATGTCCAAAACCTCGAAAATCATTTTCAGTAAAATGTTTCTGCCTTGTGTTTCTAATCTGATTCGCTCGAGGAACGTCTCTCATCAACTCAAAATTATTCCCTTTCATTAACGCTATTAGAAGGGTAAATTCATATAAGGTGTTTTATGAACAGTCCTTCTTGGCACAGATTGACGTCAAATCAGTTTCTGCAACGCCGACTTTTCTTCAAGGTTGGTCCTCAGTAATCTCTGTAGAAACTCGTTACCTTTTCCCTTTAATTGGTAGATTATGCCGGCGGACTGTTTTTATCTTCGATTCTAAATAGGCCAAACTTAGTAAAAGGATATTAGATTATCTTCAGCTTATAGCCTACACAAATAACTCAATTTAACTATCGATTTATTATAAATTACCTGTTTCTGAACATCTGCATCGCTTAGAGCCATTTTGAGTATTTAAGAGAATAGATGGATAACTTGATAAAATAAATGAAAGAGAAAAAGACAAGATATTATGGATGTAACTGAAATCATACCAGTTATATCAAGCCTTTATAAATAAAACAATGCAAATGTTAATGCAAGAACTTTAACATGCTCACAATACTTAACATAGCCTAAATCTGAAAACGGGTCCCTTAAGGATGGAAAATTTGCCACTACCCAAAGCATAGAAACACTTTAAAGTGCTCGGAATGAAAGCCGACCTAAATAAATTTAAATAATTAAAATACTTTAAGAATATGAATTATCAGATGCTAGGAAATTGTTAATTTATATAGCTTTCGATAATTGGTAGGGCTGGTAGGTTAGGAGGTATAAAACAATAAGTGAAATATAAAAAAAGAATGGGCCTTTTATTCTGGTTTTATGGGTTTATACTTGGCCATGAATGATGCAGTTCCTAGAATCAGTTTATTTAAGCTACATTTAAAATATGGAATGTGTAAGAAAATGTTAATGTTTTAAGATCTTGAATTTGCTAATGAGTATTGTCAAATTGAAAAGCTTAGCAAAGGTAAAGTATACCTAAGAAAGAGGCTTGCTAACACAGTGAAGTTTAGTAAGAAGCTTAATTTCATTGACAACATGGATTTGCACCGAAAGTTAATATTTTAATATTTTACCCAAACTATTTCCATTTCAACTGAGACATTATGACTTGGTACAACATAAAACTAACATTGGAAATAGAGGTTATTTTTTAAATTATCATAAATCAAGAGATTTAAATTTAAAAAGAAAAAAAATTACTTACTTTACAGACTGGAAAATGTGAGATACGATAATGTTGACAGCCCTACGTCTTGAAGTGTCAGTTAGTGTGTAAGAATTTTTATATTCATCTAAAATTCTTGGTCCATCTACATGCTCTTGTATTATGCGCTGTATAGTCTGGCCACAAATTATGTAACAAGCTTTGCTAAACTTTTTTTAAAAAAATCAAATTTCAGTTACATGCATATTTCATAACCATTCAACATTCTATATATATAGTATATATAATATAATTATATAATATATATATATATATATATAATTATATATATATAATATATATTATATATATATATATATATATTATATATATATATTAAATATATATATCTATAATATATATATATTTCATATATATATATAACTATATAATATAATACTATAATATATATATATATATATATATATATATATAATATATATATATATAAATAATTAATATATATATAATATATATAATAAACATATATATATATATATATATATATATATATATAAGTATATATATATATTATATATACTATATATATATTATATATATATATAATATATATTATATAATATAATATATATATATTATATATAATATATATATAGTGATTTCAGAATGATTGCGAAGAGCAATCTGTACAGATTGAAATGGATCGGTGATTGTAAAACGATGTATAACAGCGTTTTTTTTCTATGACCACCTACTCTCTCACAACTCCTTCCGCAACTATATCTATTTCCCAAATATCTAAATACCCATCACCTGCTTTCCAGCACCTCCCCTTCTTCTGCCACCTCCACCTCCTCTTCCGACTCCCATTCTCCCTCACGCACCACCACATCTTTACTCTTCCCCGGAATTTGCTCTTAACCTTATTTCCCCACATCACCCTGTCAAACTCCTTCATAATTCATTCAGTCGTCGTACTTTTGCTACCAACACTATCATCTGCAAACCACCGAGCAAAAAAATTTGAAAGTTCACTTCCGCTCCTCCCTCTCCTATTTAAGTCAAATATAACTACAGGAAACATAGACTTCACCTCTCTAGCTTTTTCCTCATCTCGTGAATCTGCAGCTCTGAAAGACTCACTTCGTGCTAACTGATTTCCACTACTTGATTCTTCATTACGGGATGGAGTAACATTTACATTGACATGGCCTATAATTAATTATAAAGCACAATGTGAAAAATATGGGGTAGTCTGTTGAGTTTAATTATAAATTAAGTTTAGTATAACTTTAGAATAGAATTGTGCATTCAGAGAAAAACAAATCTTTAATTTGGTGACAACTTAAAGTTGTATAATTTCATGATTAAACTTTTAAAAATCCTATCAAAGGCGGTTGAAATACTTAACCACTATAAGGTGAGTTCTCTCAAATGTCACTTTGGGGGAATTTTTTTTCTCCTGACAGCACATAAGCATTTGTAAAAAACATAATTTACAAATTGTAAGATTAGAATTATTCACAACTAAAATTGATGTATACTGTTCTTTTGTTCATGAAATAAAAAAGTGGTTAAATATGAAAACATTCCTTTCACTTCAATTATTAAACCAGCTTCCATCTTCTAAAAAACTAAAGATCGTATTCTTAAATAATCACCTCGTTAGGAAGTCTTGACTTGAAATTTTTTTTAATATTTGATAATAGATCCAATTACTAAATTTACAATATATAAAATATAATAATATATATATATATAATATATAATATATATATATACTATATATATATAAATATATAAAA
>JABUQX010085537.1:2500-13247 GCA_015478945.1 Trachelipus rathkii
TTATTATCTGTTGCCTCATAACCTCTTAACAAATTTCTTTTGTTTGTTATTTTTTGTTGTTATTCTTTTTTTTCTTTAGTCAATCTTCTTAAGTCGTTTACAAAGTGGCTGGAATTCGTGGCCCGTGCGTTCGTTCTTCTGCTTCTCTTCTATATTATATTTATTTTATATTATATTTATTTTGTCAGTTCGTAGTCACATTGATTTACCATAATCAGAGACCCTTAGTCTTTCTTCCTTTTTATATTATTGATTTTTATAATCTTATTTATGTATTTTTTTTTTTATTAGTATTATTTTTTATTTTTTGTATTATTTGTTATTTATAAAATATTTTATGGGTTGTAGTTATTTTTTATTTTAGTTGTTTGTTGATTGGACTTGTTAGTTGTATGGAAATTTTTTTTGGCTTCGGGATTGACATTTTTTACCATTTTGGGGGTAATTTTATGCATAATTCTTACCGTATGTACCTGAATGTACGATTATTTGAAAAAAACTTTTTAAATTTTTTTTCTTTTTCTTTGTCTTTGTCTCTCTCTCTCTTTCTCTCTATTTATATATTTATTTTGTGTTGGTATATTATATATATATATATTATATATATATATAATACTATTATAAGTAGTAGTATTATATATATATATATAGTATAGTATATTTATTTTGTTATTTATATGTATTATTTATATTATTAGTTATTATTATTTTTAAAATTTATGCGTGTAGATACAACACCGATTATATTATTTAGTAATTTTAGTTCATATTTTTTATTAATTTATGTTATGTATTCGATTTTATTTTTATTATTATTTTATTGTTTTTTTTATTTATTTATTTTTGTGATTTTGTTTTGATTTATTATTTTTTTATTTTATTGTACTTTTTATGTGGACAGGGGGGTCAGGGGGGTCAGGGGGTTCAACCTCCCGAAATATTTTAGTGATGATCAAAATTTTTGATAACCTTACAGTCTCTATAATATATTATAGTATTGTGATATAAGTAGATGAATTTGTTAAGAAATAAGCTAATATATAATAATAATTAAGAATATATGAGAGTAATTAGTTAATCAATGATTATGGATATGTTGTGATAAATGTAGTAGATTTTATTTTAATGTTTGATAATGTAGTGAGACTTATTATTTTGTGTTGTTGTATTCCATGTTGTTGTGTTAGATGAGTTGTTTCTTTGGTCTGTTGTATTGTGGTTGTTTTCTTAACTGTGGTGGGCTGTTTTTGTCCCATATCGGTCTTTTTAGTGTTATGTAAAGTTAGTTTTTTTTTGTATTGTGTTATGCTCGAGTTGGGTATTTTCTTGTATAGATTGCTTTGGTTGTTTGTGCTCAAGGGTTTTGGTTCAGTTGATGAATGGTGGTTCTAGGATTGACTACCTCAGTAAGGAATATGATGAATGTATAAAGATTTAAAAAGATAAGGAAGGAGCTGGTAATCGTTGGATGGGATTGAGCCAGTTTCATTCCTTTTCAGCTGAATCCTCTTTCCTCAGTTCATTTCCTTCTTAAAACTAAAATCTTTCCTTCCTCAATACAAATCCATCGGTTCGATCGTGCTTCGTTCTCTGGCCATTCAGGCTGAGACAGTGGGCCTATCGGGGGTGAAAAATTTCAGTTCTCGCTAATCACTCTCCGCTAATTTTTCATTCAGCTAGCAATCGTTGCAATACACAAGGAATAAATCTCTTACGGGACGAGAGAGCGGCGCGGGCTTCTCGCATCAAAGGAAAGGCGCTAACCTCCTTGGTTCTCTTACTGCAAATCTTTCATCTCTAGCAACTTCTGTAAATCTGCCTTTATTCCCTCCTCTATTCGATCTGATCATTGTGTTGCTAAATCTCCAACTGAAAAGGCTAATCTCTTCGGCCGCTCGCTCAACTAGATTCTCTATGTCTCAATACTCTCAACTCCCTCAATGTTGGAAGCTCTCACATGTCCAACATATTCGAAAAAGGAAGCCGCTCTGATCTTCTAACTATGCGCCCTGTAGCTCTCACTTTGTATTGCTAACTAGATTTTGAAACGCCTTCTCTAAACTCACTTCTATTAGATCATCTGCGAAACTCATTCCGGATCCCAAGGCTCTCGTTGCCGAAGTTCTACTGGCGAGTATACATAATAACCTAACCTACCGAATTTATGATTTTTTCGCTCTTTTAGGAACTAGGGAGACTTGCGTGGTGCGCTTGACATATCCAAAGCATTGACCATGAGTATGTCGTCTTATCTTGTTCGTTCACTGCGGGCTCCCAGCTCCCCCCCTTTGGGTTTCCTCCTTCTCTTTGCTTACTTATGTCTAGCTTTTCTTTCAAAATCGCTAACTATCGGTGTTGTTGATGGGGCACGGCACTTTCTTCTTTTCCTGTCAATAGTGGTGTTCTCAGGGTTCTGTCTTATCTCCTACTTTATTCTACTTTCCATTAATGATCTTTTCACCTTGCACTCTAACTCTATCCACTCGATTTCCGATGACTCGACCCTTCATTCTTTAACGTCATATCAATTTTACTCCCTCTTTTACTTCTAGAATTCCTTCTCGTCTTAATCTTTCCGATTTTATTCTCGCTGATGGATAGAAATAACTTGTGAAATTCAATTCTTAAAAACCCAACTTCTACAAACTCCTTCTCCAACAACCTTCTAACTTTCCTATCTCTTTCGACGGTTCTGTCGTCTCCTCTGTTGACAATATAAACTTTGGCCTTAACATGAACAAAAAAATGTTTTGGAAACCTCACATCGCAACGGTTTGCGTAGGGGGGCTTTTCAAAAGACTGGAAGTTCTGTTTTTAGACAGCTGAGACTTTCCTCCTTTTCTCAGTTGCTCCAGCTATACAAGGGTCCCCCCCCATGTATGGAGTACTGCTCGCATATCTGGGGGGGGGGGCTTGCTTTCACCCGTGGAGCTTTTGGCCAGGGTCGAGTCAACGGCAAAAAAGGCTTATAAACCGTTCTGTACTTTCCAGTTCAATGACCCTCTATCTTTGCGGAACGATGTTGGTGCTTTATCTCTATCCTATAGGGTACGTCGCAGCAAGCAAGGTTGCTCGGGGAACTTATCACTCCGGCCGTACCCACCATCTTTACGACTCCTTCGACAACCAGGGGTGCCTGTATCTGCGCACGGTTTGTGTTGACATGGTACTCCAGGCTAGTTTTGCTGTGGTGCTTTCCTTCTTCCCAACCAACCTCTGTTCTGTGGCATTCTGTTTTCCTCTCTGTATTTCCTACTGGAATTTAATCTCTTCAAACGTTACTTTAAAGCCTGCGTCTGTGCTTCAATATGCTAATTTGCGCAAGACGGGTGAACTTTTTGAGAGTACTAACACCCCCTACTGAATAGGGCTCTGCCCGTGGGTGGTGGTGACAACTGTAAAAAAAATCTGTGATGGGGCAGCTATGTGGCAAATGAACTGAATCTCTATTCCCCCATCCAAAACATCATTCAGAATTATCCCAGAAAATCGTAACTCTCTGCACATTTACCCTCAGATGAATCAATATTGTCGGGCAACACACTTAAATTTTAACCTTTAGACTTCTAGTACTCACACACACAACAATCTACCATAGCGTCCTATCCGACAATTCACTCATCAGAATTGCAAATCTTCTATCCCCCTCTCCATCAACACTCCACAGCAACCAAACACAATTTCACACCACACACTCATTTCACCGTTTCCTTTCATCTTTTGTTTCAGTCATCAGAGAGCAAATCAAATTTGGCCCTTTCTAAATACATCCATCCCATCTCTCCTCATCTCATCAACATCTATTCCTCTGACTTCATATCACAGATACCATTCAATACATTTTCGCGAAGGATAGAGGGCGCTTACTGCGATCAGACGCTTCTCTAGGCATGTATTAGCAATTCCTGGCAAAATATAAGTGGTAGTAGGCAGCCAACTACCTACCACCTTCCCTTACAGTCCGCCTTCTACGACACACAGGACATACGATGTGGGCAATTTTTTCTCCTACACGTATGGATTATAAGGGACATAGGGATGTCTGTAAGATGTTGTCTAGAAGATGGTGTGGATATAAGTATCTGTATATGATATATGATATGTTATCTGGAGGATGAGTGTGATATGAACGATAACAGAAAGGCGACATTAGGCACTGGAATGTCATCCATACCATAAGCAAAATGGGTATATTATATATATTATATATATAATATATATATTATATTATAATTATATATATATATATATATATATTATATATATATATATTATATATATATATATATATATACTACCTATAATATTATATATATATATACATAACTTACTTATTAATTATTATTTTATTTATTATTATTTATTATTAATTATTCTTATTAATTATTATTATTATTATTATTGAGTTTTAATATTATTCAAAATTCTTAATATTTGTTCAATTATCGGCAAAATAATCGGCGAAATTTGCCGATGACGATGTGATGACGATTTAAAAAAAAATATGGGCCGACATTGACTGAGGAGATCCAGTTGATATTATTAATATATAACTAAGCTTCAACAAAGCTTTTGATAAGGTTCCCCACATAAGGCTGATGAAGAGTTATTGCAATGTGGTATAGGTGGAGTGGTAACAATTTTTTTTTTTTTTTTTTTAGTTGTCACCGCTCCCGGGCAGAGCCCTATTCAGGGGAGGGGTGTTGCACACCAAAGTTTCCATCCGCTAGCGCAAATTACGCGGATGAGCACAGACGCAGGCTTTAAAGTGAGTGGATTAAAGTTTCAAGCAGGGCATCATCAGAAGATGGCAAAGAGAATTCCCAACAGAACAGAGGTGGCAGCGAGCGAAAGAAGCACCGCAGCGAATTAGCCTGGAGTTACCAAATCCACACAAAACTCGTGGGCAGACACAGCACTCCTTGTGCTACGAGGGCGTCGTTACAGGGTGGTGGTACGGGTGGTAAGTTCCCGTCGAGTACCTGCCGCTGTTGGTACCTATAGAAAAGAGATAAAGTCCCAACAATCGCGCCGCAAAGATAGTGGGTCAAATGAACTGGAAAAGTACGGACAGTTTATAAGCCTTTGGCTTTTGACTCGACGCCTGTCCCAAAACCGGGTGAAACCAGAGCCCCCCAAAGATATGAGAACAGTTCTCCATACAAAGGGCGGATTGAGACCCTTGTATAGCGGAGTAACTGAGAGAGGAAAAAAAGTCTCACAGTCTAAACAAACTCCCAGTTTCTTTGAAGCCGCCCTAACAACCGCGTTGTGATGTGAGGTTTCCCAAGACAGTTTTTTGTTTATTGTTAAGGCCAAGGATGTTATATTGTCAATAGGAGAGACGAGAGAACAGTCGAAAGATATAGGAATAGTTAGATAAGGTTTTTTAGAGGGAGAATTTGTTAAGAAGTTGAAGGTTTTTAAAGAATTTGAATTTCACATCACAAAGGTTGAGACGACCCAATCGGAAATTCTATCAGATCATGCCGTAGAAATTAGAATCGGAAAGGATTAAGACAGATGCAATCTAGAGTAATAGAAGGAGCAGAATTGAAATGAGTTGAAGATGAAGGCGTCGAGTCCATCGGCAACAGAGTGGCTAGAGTTAGATTCGTGCAGGTGAAAGTCATTAATGAAAAGTAGAATAAAGTAGGAGATAAAAGACCGAACCTGAGGAACACCACTTTGAACTAGAAAAAGAAGAAGTTTCGCTCCCTCAACCACTCCGATATTGGAGCGACATGAAGAAAGCTAGACATAAGTAGCAAAGAGAAGGAGGAAACCCAAAGGAGGGGAGCTTTGAGAGCAGCGACGCGTGCCCTACCCGGTCAAACTTTGGATATGTCGAGCGCCACCACGCAAGAGGCTCACCGTAGTTCCTAAAGAGAGGGAAAACCATAAATCGGTTAAATAGGAAAGTATATCGCCAGTAAGCCACCTGGAACGCCGAAAGCCGTACTGGTGATGGAAAGAAGAGAATTAGGAGGTTCCAGATCGGCCTAAGAACGTGAGAGTTAAAGAAGTGGCTTCTCAAAGATCTTAGATAGAAATACAAGTGAGAGCTTAGGCGATCAGTTAGAAGGATCCAGAGTCGGCTTCCCTTTTTCTCGGAAAATAGGTTGGACACGTGCGGTGCTTCCAACACTGAGGGAAAGTGCTAGTTATTGAGACCATAGAGAATATAGTTGAACGAGGGCGGGGTCAGCACGTAAGCACATTCCTCAAAACTCGGGGAGGAAATGCCATCCGGGCACCCGCCTTCCTAACGTGTTTATAGATCTCAGGAGCCCGTGTACCCGAATCAAATGTAATCACAGTAAACGACATAGGACACCTGAGAGGGAAGGAGGAGGAGATGAGAATCGTCCAAGGTTGAGTTAAGGGGAAAATAGGAGGCCGAAGAGATTGGCCTTTTCAGTGGGAGAGTTAGCAACAGAGCCCATCGATCGAAAAGAGGGGCAAAAGATGATTTCAGAAATTGTTAGAAATGTTTATTGGGCAAGCAGGCAGAATAGATTTGTTTAGCTAGGAGATCCAAGGAGGTAGCCGCAGCTTTCGTTTGATGAAGCCCGCTTTGCTCGTCGAAGAGTATCTGCAACGATTTCTAGCTGAGTGAAAATTTGGGGAAGAGTGATAGGAGAATGAGAATTTTTTCCCAACTCCGATACGCGCTGTTCTCTACGCCCTGAAATGGGCCAGAGAACAAGCCACGATCGATACAATGGAATTATGAGGAGAGAAAGATTTTTTAGTCGAAGAAGGAATGACCTGCTCATCGTCAACGTTTACAGCTCCCACCTTAGTGGCAGAAGCCAAAGCGTCATCAAGAGTCAAAGCAGTCACATCAATTATAGTTAGCGTAGAATCGACGCAAGGCGCCCCAATCAGCCGATCAAAGTGCAGAAAAAACACGCAATAGGGGGGGGCCGGGTGGGGCAGGATGAGCTTGTTGGAGAGAAAGTATGAATAAGAGATTAAGGTTGTGGTCGAATTTTACATAGGAGCGAATGGTGGTTTAAGAGAGAGGACTACGTGTGAAACATAGGTCAGTGTGTTCAAGAATGGTTGGATAAAAGAGTAGTTGTGGAATAGAAAACAGTGTGTACAACTACATGGCAATAAGTCATGCATGGGAAATAGTGAAGCAGTGTGTCCCAACCAGGGTTTGCGGAAGCGGGGTACAAATTGTTCCTCATATATATATTAAGTGAATTTTGATTGATAAATAAAATGCAAGGTTTTCTATAGTTTGCAGATGATACCAAAGTTGGCCACCTCAGTTAGGAAAAGTGAAGGATGTATAAAGATAAAATGATCATCGATAAACTTCTGTGGGTGGGGCATGATAAGTGGCAAATGAAATTTTTATAGTAAAAATTGTAAGGTTCTTCACCTTAGGTTCTCAAAATAAAAGTTTTAACTACGATATTAATGGGGATTAGCTTGAACCTGTGGACCAAGAAAAAGGATATAGGTGTAATTATAAGCAGTAATTTGAAAGTTAGTAATCAGTGGTTTGAACAAAATAATACGCTAATAAGAGCTGGCCATAAATAAATCGCAATGTTTGTTTACAAGAGCAAGAAGTATAAGTAAACTGTATAATACGCTATGTTTAGGCCAATAATAGAAGTATTCTGCACAAGTGTTGGGGCCCTTATTTTAAGAAGAACTTAGATATGCTAAAGAGAGTGCAAAGTAGGCAACAGGATGATTTCTGGGTTTGATGAAGAGCTATGAGGAGAGGCTGAAGGAAGTTAGGCAACACGTAGAAACGGCGCATTTCTCCAGACGGGACATGATACAAATTCTACAAAATTTTACATCTATTGATATACGGAGACCAACTAATTCTTTAGTAGAGCACGGACGGGATACCAGGGGGCATAATAAGAAAATTAAAGAAGAAAGCATGCCATCTTGATATAAGAAAGCATTCTTTCAGCAAAAAAGAGCTGTTAAATTTTTGGAATGTTTGCCACAGGAGGTTGTTATATATATAATATATAATAGTATATATATATATATATATAATATATATATATATATAATATATATATATATAGTATATATACTATATTATATATATATATAATATATCTATATAATGTCGGAATAGGGAACCGGGAACTGTAGCAATGACTGCTGGAAAATGCCACGCCTCGCCACTGAATATATATATATCGCTATATTTATATATATATATATATTAATATATATATTTATATATAATATATATATATATATATATATATATAATAATATATTATATATTATACATATATATATATATATATATATGTATATATATTATATATATCATATAATATTATATATATTATATACTAGTGTTGTTAGTTTTACTTGCCACCGACGTCTATCCCCATGAATTTGGGAGGTCCATTATCTATAAACAGGAGGTATTTGGGTCAGGGCCAATTATATCTTACATGTATTTCCTGACTAAGTTGATTATAATGCAAAGATTATCTAAGCCTGATAGCAAGCCCTACTTCGGCTCAACTCATTTGGAAATTCTAGCCACTGTGGACGTGGTTTTGAATCCAGGATGCTACAAGCAATGAGAGAGGTGTGATTTTGTACCTATGTTATAACTTTTTCTGTTGTATGGTGATTGAATATGTTTTTAATGATGTGTGGGTAATGAGATTAGTGCTATTCACTATGCCGTTAACTGTAATTGTTTAAATATTACAGAAATCTCCTACTAACAGCAATTTTTTGCGTCCATTCAGATACTGAATTGAGACTCAAACTTTCATGAGAGGTAAGTTATGATCCAAAAGACTTGCTTTTATATAGAGCTATCTGATATATTATATTATATATTATATATTATATATATATACATTTATAATATATATATTTATATATATATATATTATATATATATATATATATATATATATATATCAGGGCTGCGGAGTCGTAAAATAAATTTTTCGACTCTGACTCTCTGACTCCTTAATTCAAATTTGGATTTTCGACCTCCCGAACTCCGACTCTCTTAAAGCACCAATTTTTCGAAAACTCCGACTCCACTTATCAAAATTTCGACTCCGACTCCACTACACAAAAATTTTCGACTCCGACTCCACAATCAATTCAAATTTCGCCTCGGCTCAGCTTAGTGCTTACAGAGCTACAGTAAAACATTTTTTTTGTTCAACTATTTTTTTTTTTCGATTGCTTTTTGAGTAATAAAAAAATATACAACTTTTCCAAAGAATCTAATCTCCAAATGCTATACGGTAAAGTACCGTAAAGACATCAAGATGCAGGCGCAACACATTACAAGCAAATATATTTTCAGTTTCCGAAACAAATGTATAACGTAATTAATAATGTAAATAATTTTTATTTTATTATAAAACAGCCATTATAAAATTAAAGTTTAATACTTTCAGTCTCTAGTGTACTTAAAAAGTTAAATCATATACTTAATTACTTTGTCGATATATCTATATATATTATATATATATATATATTAGTATATATATATATAATATATCAGCTATATATATATATATTACTATTATATATATATAATATATATATATATATATATATATATATATATATATATATTATATATATATATATAATATAATTATATATATATATATATGGTATATATAATATATATATTATATATAAATATATATATATATATATATATATATATATACTATATATATATATATATATATATTATTATAAGTTACTATATATCATATATATATATATATAATAATATATTGGTTTAATATTAATAGGAGAGTGAGGCCAGGGATCTGTTATGTCTACTTGGTTATTCAATTTGTAATGGATGGGGTTATGAAGAATTAGAGATGGGGTAGCAGGAAATGGTTGTTAGAAGATGGAGAATGGAGGTGATGGAGGGTGCCCTACCTATTATATGCAGATGAATTTGGTTTTGTGTGGTGAATCTGAAGAGAGTTTGAGAGGATTGGGTAGAGAGATTTGGTTGGGTGTGTAAAAGGAGAGGGGTTTGATAATGTAAGACATAGATAATAAAAGTAAGGTTATGGTGGTGAGTGAGAACAGTCCTCGTGTGAAGTTATGTTAGATGTGAACCAGCTGGAACACAGTGTCTGAGTTTCCAATATTTAGGAAAATGTTGGATAAACCAGGGAGGATGAGGCAGAGTGTAAGTAGGAAAAGTTGTGATGGCAGGAACGTGGCTGGTGCAATTAAATCGTTGTGGATGTGAAAGAACTAAGTCTTGAGTGCGCTACGGTCTTCCATGAGGGTATGTTGTTACCTGTATTAATGGATTTAATGTATAGTAGTCAGACTATTGGTGGAATAAGAGGTATAGATCTAAAGTTCAAATGTGTTCAGATGGACAATCTTAGGGCGTGTTAGGTGTGAGAAGATTGATAAAATGAGGAATGAAGCGTAATAGAGTAGTTGTGTGGTGTGAAAAAGGGATAAATGAGAATAAATAAAGTATGTTGAAATGGTTTGATCATGTGGAAAGGATGAATGAAGTCGGTTGGTTGGTTGGTTAAGCGATGTATAGTGGGTGAGTGTGTTTGGGAATCGACCGGCTGGGAAGACCAAAGCCAAAGTGGATGACGTTCGGTAAAGGATGTCTGAAGGAGAGAATGTGAGTTTGCAGAGGCGAGAAGAAAAGGTGCATGAAAGGAGAGAATGGCGGAATTTTGTGAGGGGATATGGTTGTGGCCCACTGGGCCAA